>LPNX010847134.1:37786-56625 GCA_001517045.1 Pseudotsuga menziesii
AAATTAAAAAAAACATAATTTATGTCTTTTCCTCATAAGAAATACTTATTTTATAGCAATCATTTAAAGACATAATTATGTTGTTCTACCTAATATTTTAAAATTTTATTTACTTCTATAAGAGGTTTCGCCAATTCCATAAATTTATGTGTTAACCAAAAAGTTGTTTCAATATTGTTTGGGATAAAGTTTATGGAAACTAATTAATAACTTACTAGAATTCAAAGGATTTTTCTCCACTTCATCCTCTCAACTTACAACACACACCACAATAATGTAAGCATAAATTTGGAAAGACAAATAGAATGGTTGTTATATAAATATGGATTTAACCTTCTATAAACTCTTATAATAACGCATTTTCTTATTATAATCACTATATGCATTTTGTTATAATCACTATATGCATTTTAAAGTAGTTAGATTACATGTTAAAATCATTTGTCACATGATGATTTTTCATACACAACATGCTAATCCAAATAAAATTTAAAGCAAAAAATAGCCAACAAAAACAAAGAAACAATGTTTGGCTGCAACACTATTATTGTTTTCTAAAGTTCACACAACTCTTCTGTAGCTACAGCATTATTATTTTTTTTCCTACACTGTAATATGACAAAAAAAACTATCGCACTATTGTTTTCCAAACAGCCATATTCAATCAACAAACAGTATTGTTTTCCAAACAGCGATATTCAAACAACAAACAGTTATATTGTTCATCTAAACAAAAATTAAAACAAAAAAGATTTTACAAGTAAAAAAGGTAGGTAGTACCTTCAGAGCTTGAAGCGAGTTGAGTGAGTGAAGCGAGTTGCTCTACCTAGGGCAATAGAAGTACAAATACTATTCAAAAAATGATTTCCAATTGTTTCAATATAAAGGGTTTGCACAGCTCTTGAAAGAAAGTTTCATCCCAGCTGTACCATTTATCTCTGTGAATCATTGTAATTTAAGGATCGTTCTAGCACAAAATGGGTTGTGAGTACTTGGCAGTTACATACAAAATGCTGAAGATTTCTAAATGAATACAAATAAGCCAATTAGAGCTATACCTGCGATCTTAACAAAGAGCATTGGTCTCCATCACGGACAAGGTTGTTTGAGCTGCTCAATAGCGTTACGCAGAGGTCATTTCAAAGCAGATCCCATGATATAGTAGAGCATAGAGCAGAGGTCATTTCCCATCCAGTTTAAAGCAAAGATCAATCCAGAGGTCGTTTCAGAGCAGAGCAGGGCAAGGCAAGTCAGATCCCACAATATAGCAGATCCAATAAAGGGTCGTTGTATGAGATAGAGTACTTGGGCAGTTACATACAAAATGCTGAAGATTTCTAACTGAATACAAATATGCCAATTAGAGCTATACCTGCGATTATTAACAAAGAGCCCTGATCTCCATCAGGGAGAAGGCTGTTCGGGCTGCTCAATTAGAGCTATACCTGCGATTATTAACAAAGGCTATTCGTATTATGCAGAGGTCGTTCCAGAGCAGAGCAGAGCAGGTCAGATCCAGAGAGCCCACGCAACAGTCAGTCGAGCAGAGCATAGCGTTATAGAGGTCATTCCAACTCCAACTTCTTACAGACAGAATCACACACCACGCATATACAGATGGGAAGCATCCCATCTATATTTCTTTGAAGGGATAGAGTAAGCGCGCCGATGCTTTTGTCAGTTCTAACGGATACGATAGCCACGTTAAAGGCGGAATTTAAGCTTTTAAGAAAAAAATGGAGTAAAAGCCTTTTTGGTGAGAAATAGCAGAATTGAAAATTTTAATTTAAAAAATGCATGATAATAGTATAAAGCTACCTGTTTGTATTCGACGTTATTTCCACCTATTATATATTTTGTGTTAATGTGGTAATGGTTAGATATCGTAAAAATATTATAAAAATATGTTTTTCTTAAGGGTGGGTTTTTTTTTTTAAATAAAATATGTATTGGATTTTTATGATGTTTTTTAATCATCAATGCAATAAACTATATTATAGTTTTATTTTGTTTTATATTGTTACTAATATTTTTTTAGGTTGTTAGAATGTTTTATTGTTTAAGTTTTAGAATGTTTTATTGCTTTAGTTTATTGTTGACATGGTTTACAAAGTTTTTTTGAAAAGATGCATTTGTGGTTAGGTTTTTTGAATTGTTTTTAATGGTTTTATATTTAATATCTATACAATAAAGAATACCTCAAGAATTATAGGTTGTTGAGCCAAGATGTGAAGTCTACATGTTTTCTTGGCTGAAAATGAGGTATTGATAGCATTTCTTCACTATCCCCAAGAATGAGCTTTTTCTAGTGAAGGGGGCTTGAAAGAGAATAGAAAACTCAATAGAAACCTAATATTAAAGACATTGGAAACCTTACAATCTTAAAACTCACATTTTACTATTTATACTTGCTAGGAAATTGCATATCAAGCATTGGTTATACTTGAGTGGCTAGACTAATCTTAAATTGAAGAGTTGTTATTAAGGGTGCATCCATGGAGCTCGGTAAAAAAATTGCATTTTCAATTTGAGAATTATAGAATAAAGTACTTTTAATATCTTGGAGTTATAGAAAATACTATGTTTGAATTTGAAAATGTATTATGGCCAAATTACAGTGAGTGTTGCATTTTTAATTTGAGAATTATAGCACAAAGTACTTTTAATCTCCGAGTTATACAAAATACTTTGTTTAAATTTTAAAATGTATTATGGACAATAGTGAGTATTGTGATTTGAAATTTTAAACTATATAATTGTTAAACTATAGCACTAGGTATTGTGATTGAAATTTCAAGAATATATGAAATATTTTGAAATTGATTTTTTAAGTCTATAATGGAAGGTTTTGTATTTCAAATTTGTAATGGAGTTATAATTTTTTGTATTTATAACAATTATTGCATTAATTTAAAAGGTCACAAAGAATTATAACAAAGTGTTTATTGGTTAGTGTGAATTAAAATAATGAAGGTCTCCATATTTTAGAGTCTTAATATTTCGAAAGGGGGTTATTGAAATAATATTTTGATATAAAAGACATTGTAATTTTAGATGTTATTGAAATAAAAATTTAAAGAATATAATATTTTTATTGCAAAATTGTATGAGTTATAAGGTGTTTTGGAAGTTACAAGGAGTTTAGGCTCTGAAGTTTAGTATATTGAGAGTAATTTGTAACTTGAGTCAAACATTTCTACAATTTTGAATTTGGGAGTTGAAAGTGCTTAGAATGTTATAAATGAATACATAATAAAAATACAATTGTTTATATTGTATCTTAAACATCCTAGAAATTGAATAAGGGGGTTGTAGAGTATTTGTGTGTGTGCTTCGTCTATTGGTGCATAGTGGAATTTGGCCTTATGGTTATTTGTGCATGGTATTAATTTTTTTTTGGAAACAAAATCTCTTGCATATAATGAATCAAGCATGTGAACATCATTCCATAAAGAGGACAAGTACACGAATAAAAGAAAGAATACAATCAATCTAGAAGACAAGAAAAGGAAAACAATTATTTGAACTTCACGAAAATTTTGGTCACAAATTTGATGCATCTTGCATTATAAGGTCATCTGCAATATTTCTTTGGTGAAGTCTTTGAATGTCCTTTGTGTCTTATAATTAGAGTCAGATGATCCGTCCTGACATTAAATAGTGGGATTCAAGGTATCTATTTGTGACACATTGTTTTGGATACTAAAATCAATTCTTTAGATCAAGATGGCAATGAACATTAAAGACTTGTTTAGTATTTCACACATTTTAATCGACATTGCACATGAAACAACTATTCAAATAAGCAAACATTTACTAAATGACGTCACCACTTGTATACAAGTTATTGAACCGAGAGGCACTCTACAGACCAATATGGGGGAGATCTTGTAACGTTATGTTGTAACGTTTGTCGATATTAAGTCGGCCAAAAATAATATTGCGGCCAAGAATAATAGTGCCGAGTATGAGAGAGATCTTGTAACGTTTGTAACAAATGAATAATATGTCGACCATGTATTTTTTGTTTGAAAGCTAATATATATAAGGATCAAAAAATATATAAAAAGCAAAATCTACTGCAAAGATAAGAAAACCAGCGAAAAGGAAAGCAAAATTTGTGGCAAGAAAGCCATCGAAGAGGGAATCTACTAACAAGTAAATTTATCACCTTAACATTATTTATCTCTAGCTACAGGATTAGGAGCTCCTCACCAACAATCAACTTTGATTATGTAGACCGTTGTCAATAATAAGTAGAGAAACTTTGTTTAAATATATATTACAGAGTAGAAATAGGACACGAATTAGTCAATGTTGTCATGGCAGAGTTCGATGAATCGAATCAAGGGATTTTAGAGGAATTACCATGGATTTTAGACGAGTTTCATAAGAAGTCTATGCCGTTGTTTCATGTTGATCTTGATATCCCTTATTTTTCATCCTCTTATTTAGATCAAAGAAATGATGGCAATAAATCTACTTCTGACAGTCAAAGCAATGATGGGAATACATCTGTTTCTAAAAGTCAAAATGTGTTTGTGGAGTTCGATGAATCTCAAGAAGTTAGAAAGAATAAATGTAGATATGAAGAGATACAAATCGATGAATCTTATGAAAATCGAGAGAAATGACAGAATAAAAATGCAAACACTGCTTATTACAATGATCAACTGGAAGAAAATACATATGAACAAGAACAAGAACATAATGAACAAGCCTACAGAATGATGATGAGTATCTTGCAGATAAAATCAATCAAGATAACAAAGATGGATAGAGTGATAGTGAGCAGTATCTAGCAGAAGATGATGAAAATTTGTTTTCTACTCACGAAAAGCATTTATACAGAATTCTGTAATAAAATGATCTTCTGTCATATCGGTAGTGGTGGAGATGTTAGCATCCGAAGACCATCTAGTCCATTCATGGTGGAAAAAAATCAGGTAATGAAAAAGTTTCAAAGTTTTCTGTCAGATATTCCAGGCGAAAAACATGATGTTCTATATTTTCGATTAAGGTAAATGAAAGTTAGCACTTAGAACCCTACTATTTATTCCCATGTAATAAACCTCAATATCTTCTGTAATAACCCTTGAATTGAAATGCAAAAATGATCCTGAGGAGATCACAATTTCTTTGTCGAATGAGGATATTTGAGAACTCAGTACTATCGAAAAACTCTTCTAGGAATCAACACAAATTATGGACTCCTACCTTTAGTCTGGCACTTGATCTTCAGACTTCATCTAGAGTAGCTTTAAGATATAAAGTTAGAGTTTTATAGATAAAAAATAAAAACAAATTTTAAATTTTACTAACCAATATCTACTAATCTCCATTAATTTTTTTTAAATGCTTAGGTGAATCCACTCTATAGAATTAAATTTTCATAAATTCCACCTTCTGGTATCAATTGCAACTTGCCTGCTTTGTCTTCACAATTGTCATCTAAGGCTATTTCCCAATGAAATCCAACAACGAGTTCACCAATGTTCTACATACATGATAAGCCTTAGCATGCATGAACTCAGTGACTGGAGAGACGCAACGTCTTTGCAAAATTTAGAGGAAGCACTTGACAAAGAAATGAAAGAAGTTGATTTTAATATAATTCCTTTGTTATATAAGCAATATTTATTTCCTTTACTGTAAAGTTCAGTATTACAATTGTTGATTATTTATGTTTTAATTATAAGTTATTCATATTAGTTCAGAATTCAAAATAAACAAGTATTAAAAAAAGAATATAAAAAAATAACTAGTATCTAACTAATGAATGGATAACTGGTAGCAATGTAGGGATAACTCATAGTTGATGAATGGATAACCAACAATTCATGGAAGAAAACTAGAAGAATGTGAGATAAAAAAATAAAAATAATATAATAACTGATACTTGATAAATGGATAACAAGAATAATGTCGGTGATAACATGTAGCTAGGCATGGATAACTCACACTTGAACCATTTAACTATAAGAATACAAGGAATGCAAAAATTGTTTCAATTCCATAACTATCTCTCAACCATTTGATCCCTATGGATGTGATCCAACCGCAAACTATGTCAGTGTGCTAGTTATTTTAGATTTGGGGTGGACTATGACCTATGCCTTTTCATATACTAACCATTTTGAGATTTGGGGTTGACTAAGGCCTATTCTTTTTCATTGAGGGCCCTATAACCAAGTATGAGGGAGATCTTGTATAGATATTAAATATAAAACCATTAAAAAAAATTAAAAAAACCTAACCACAAATGCATCTTTTCAAAAAAAATTTGTAAACCATGTCAACAACAAACTAAAGCAGAAAGAATAGAACATCAACAACATAAATTTCATGGAAAATATATACTCATTACTGCAAGTGAGTGGCATATCAAGACCTACCATATTTAGAACCTTTAGAAAAATTGACTCCATGTAAATTTCCATTGGCTCTTGAAGATCATGAAAAAACTCCAACTGAGTTAAAAAATAAAATAATTTCTATCTAATTTTCCATCTATTGGAAATATTATGATCATGTTATGCTCCTTTGAACAACTTATAAACATCATATATTTTGTTACAAATAGGGGAACAACTAATCCTTAAAACTATTCATTAATTTCTTAGGTATAATTTTTTTAGTAGCATCCAAAATAACAATATTATCATAAGAATGAAGAATATGCAACACAATTTCATCAATACCAAGAGGAGACACATCATGCTTAATAAAATCTTCATTCTGTTGAACTATATATTTACATTCTATTTCAAGAATGCCAAATGTGAATTCATCAATTTCTTGAAACTCGTGTTCAACTGTTGAGGGGAAAGAAATATTTGTGAACTAGTATGACACCTCATCATATTCTAATGAATAAGATGCATAACTATCATAAACATGTTGGTTTCTGCAAATTTTGGTGCAAGTTGGAATAGAAATATGCTCCTTTAAATATTTTTTATACTCATCATATATAGCTTAACTGTCATTAACAATGATATGATTGTTTTCTTGACACTGCTAATAAGAATCTTTAGTAAAAGAAAATTCCTCTAGATTCCCAAGTAATTTATCATCATCAAGATCATTATACTCATCATATATAGGTGGATCATAAAAACCTTTGTTTCTTGTCAAGAATGATGATCATAATTAAAAACAAGTTGCTGGTTTTCTTGAAATGATTCTTCAATAACATGAACTTCATTATAATTTGGGGAAACTAATTCACAATTAGTTTGATGGTACTCATCTAGACAGAAAATTCTTTAAAATAATTCAAGTTAGCAGCATGAGGATGTACCATCTCTACTTCTTCAATTGTTGATTATATGTGGTCTTTAATAAACACTAAGTTCTCATAAGAACCTGGATCAATATGACCTTGATCATGTGAATAACTAAAATCATTTTCCGAATAATTGTTACATATATGAACATTATAGCTTGGATAAGTTCTTCATTAGTAAATTCATCTTCCTCATTGTTATAAGAACACTCTTCTCTATGTTGAAAACCTGAATGAAATTCTTCACAACAATTTTCAAATAAAAGCTCAGTTGGAAAATTTTGTTTACGGTGATTATGAAAATGTAATGAAATTATTTCAACGATAAAATTCTAGAAAAAGGTATAGATATGTACCATTATCAGGAATTTATGTCAAGGGAATACATAAGGAATTCTTCATTAACACATCTTCATGGGGAATACAAAACTGATACATAAGTTCATGAAACATAAAAAAATTCTCTGTAGGGTTGTGGTCTTTATCATCTCTAAATATTGGAATGAAAATTTACCATTCATCCATAATAGAAACATCATTTGGAAAAACATGGACAACAAAAAAAATTATAAGAGAAAACCTTGCAGCTACTATAGCATTCATTCGAGAATCAAACGACATTGACATTATGAACTAGTGAATTTTCTAGTGGATTCTTTGGCCATGGAGCCTCTAGGTGAAATATCTCCAATCAAATTTGTGTATGAATATCACCATAAAATTCATATCTAATCATGGTCATTCTCCCAGGGGAAATATTCCATTTCATCCCTAGAAATGACGCCAAAAGATGTTAGCACTAAAAGTTGTCATTTGACTACTTGAAGGGAAAGTTTAGCACACCTTTAGCTTGGGATAACATTAGTGTGAGAGTTCTTTAGTTTTGAAAGGTAGGTCAATGCCACAAGGTAGTAAAATATATTATATTTAAAGCTTAATGGTATCTAAAAAAAAAGGTAAAGTCTCACAATTCCTTGGCATCTTACTTAGAGATCAAACCAAATATAAAACAAAGAAAAGAAGAAAGAAGATATTTTGATCTTTAAACAATGTTTAGAAGATATAAATCTTGCACTTAAAGGAACTTGTAAACTTAAGCAATAGAAATGGAATCATAAATGTTATTAGATTTGAATTATGAAGGATCATTAATGCACTACAATAACTTTTTTGCATTTAAATAAAATAAATATGAACATAGGAGAAGAAATACACAATCTAACCAAAGTGAAAATGACTATTGAACATGAAAATTCATTGTTGTATTGGATTCTAGAGAAGATATACACCTAGGAATATTGCTCCTTATGACCCCCTATGTCTCTCTAAGAGGAAGAGATTCCACTCCCTCCTACATTCAAATGATCCAATTTATAGAAATTAAAAGACTCAAGATGTTACAAGATTTGTGGAATAAGCTTTTGATAATAAACTAAAGATTTAAATCATCAATGATTTCTTGGAGGAAATTATGGATAGTTCAACTAAAATTCTTTGAAATCCATGATCTCGAGACATTTAGATGCTGACTCGGTGTTTAAAAAATTATCGCAATATTTTTTTGCTAAATATCCTCTTGTATGGACCCTAATTTCTCAGACCATTGCAAAATTTTTAAAATTTCCCTAAATTAAGATAAATCACCACACTCCCAAAGGGGTTTTTAACAATTTTGGAATATTCCTTATGGTTTAGTTGGAATTCAATTCCAAAATATAAGATCCAGAAAATGACGAGAATAATCAATGTGTCTTTTACTGCTTTTGTATAAACCACCTCTCACCTTCTATAGACAAAAGAGAAATGTGGGCTATTGATTCCTGAGATACTTTGATAATTAATCCACTAAACATGGCCTGGTAACAATCAAATATTTGGAAAAACCTATGTTTATTGCTTGTTATATCCTTGAAGACATTGAAAGAACTTATAACAACAAAAGATCCTAAATTTTTTGTTTGCATTCAGGATTGTAACATCCCCCTTACCCAATTTGACTATCAAGAGGGAACATTACATAGATTCGGGGCCTCCAATTTCACCCCAACACCCATATTACGAATTCGTACAGATAAAATACGTGTGCATAAAATAAGTAACCATACATAGTGGAAAATAAATCGTCTCACACACAGTGAACATGCATATGCAAGCATAAACATCATTTCTATAATTTAAAATCATTTCACATTCAAATAAATAATAGTAATTATATTTAAACAACCCATATCCAAGAAACTAGTTGTGCAAGAGCGATTTTCCACCAACCATAGGAACTCTGCTTACCTATATTCTTTAACATTTAGAGGCCACCCACAAGCTGGGCTATGAGGCCACTGGGATGAAGGAAACACCTACAGGATTATCTCTCTTGTCCCAAAACATGATATATTCTCTATGCGTAGCCAAAATCTCATTGAGATCTCTACATGGCTCTCACTCAACTCTCGTACCTTGGTTTCCATAATACCTTCCCCACACAACACCCTACTTGGATCATGAATCCCCTTAACTGATCAACAGTTCTCTTTGGATATCCATCATGTTGTGTGATCCTTCTTTGTGCATAGAAGAAGACTAACCTATTAAGGCTACTAAAGAAACACCTATAGCCTCAATTCATGGATTCTTAAGCATCCACTAGAAAGAGAAAACAATGGGAAAGGCTCCCTAACTCACCCAACATCTCGTCTCACCTACAACCATCGATTTTCCCTTCCAAATTTGCATCTATGTCCCTAAGTTCATTTTTTTGGGGTTATGCAAGTCATGAACAATAATACAGAGCTTTCAGTAGTGTATATCTTCTTGAGAGTGTGTGTGAGTGAGGATTGACTCCAATAGGTATGAGAAAATGGTGAGAAGACAATTAGCATAACTTGTGATAGTAGAAGGAAGGACTCTTGGAAGCTACATACTGACTTCTGACAGCTGAAAAAATTGTCACAAAATGGTAGTCAGTCCCATACTTCAATAACAACATGAGATGACTTTTTCCACCAACCCAACACATGCATTCAATGATTGTAAAATCATATAAAAATGAGATAATTGGCTTATTCAAGGCACATGACATAATTTTGGGTGATATCTAGTGTTGACACATGGGAGCAAGGATTTGGTCTCCCATGGCCCATCTTTCCTCTTCCCCTCTGGTGGAATCATAGCCTCTTTGGTGCAATTTACAAATCCATTCTTGGACCATTTTATTATTTATGCACATAATATTTGCATCCTTCCAATTGGCATGATAATCCAAACAAAAATTCCAAATAAAATATTTACATCATACATGCATATCCATTCACTAGCCAAGCCTTGGCATTGAGCTTCACACTAGGAAGCCATAAGGTGTTTCAAAACATAAAATGGATGTGGAGATTAAATTGCAGTTTTTAAATAATTTTTTTTCTTTTTTCAGAAAAGAAATATAAATCATTCGATGAATTGTATATGAATCATTTCACGTTCCTAATCAACTGGGTCATTGATTGTGATAAGAGACGCTCGTCCATGAAATTAATGGGATTTTGTAGTTCTTCCATACTAATAGAATTGAACATTTGTTGTATAATTGAGTTTGATTCTTTAGCATTGACTTATTACCACAATAACCTTTTTCTACAGAATTGTAGCTCATTTTGTAGCATGTTGAAGAGTGAGAATGTCATTATACATCACCTTTATATTCAACATTTCTAATTTTCATTGTAGAATGCAAACTCTAGCCAAGATGAATGAATAAGAGTTCCCTCTAACAAAAATTCCTAATTTTTTTGGATTGAGAACATAGAAATTTTAGGTAGAAATTTTGAGTGCTAACACATACTATCTTTGAGTGGAATCTATAGACTCAATTTCCAACTGAAAATAATAGATAAAGTGGGCCTCATTCATGCCTTGAATAATCAAATCCTAAATCAAAAGATTCATGTCCATCTACAAAAGAAACCTAGTTGATCAAGCATCCATGTAACTATGTATGAATCCATTGATAAGACCTTTATAATAACATGGATTCCAAAGTATGATGCCACATACATAACCATCCAAAATTTACTTTTTTTTTTTATCTTAATCTTTGGTCGCTTCCAACACCTTTGTGCAAGTTGGTTTGTTTTCCCACATACATTCAATGGCTAAATATCAACACATTGTAATTCATGATGTCCTACTTGGTGACAATGTTGGCACTATTTAGGTGCACCATCCAAATTATCATCATCACTTTCATTTCCATCATCCTTTTCTTCATGTTACTCATCTTGATCATCAAGTTTAGGTACTTTCATCTAACTTGTTATCAATAATATGCCTTTGTAAATCATCATCAAGAAATCCAATACTCACAAATTTCACAAGTTTGGACTAATTAGGAATGTGAACAAAGTCAAACTCAGTCTTGTCATATCTTAGGAAAAAATTGTTCCTCTTGAATTGCAACTCTTCCTAAAGTATTATAGAATTACCTTCATTTTCAAACTTATCCTTAGTTGCCTTAGTCTATTTATCCATGGTATTTTCTATCAGCTTAGTGTTTTCGTCCTATTCATTATTTATCTCCATAATGCCTTCATCAAATTCATATGAGTAATTCATAGCTAGATGGTGCTCAATATCCTCTTGTTCACTTTCCAAAAATTTTAATCGAAATAGTGGATTACATTGAAGAAGTATGGTTTTAGAATCTTGTCGAAAAAATGCAATTCATTATTTATCAAGTTATTATGAGTTTTGAGAATATCAATATTTTTATGCATAACTTATAGACAATATTGGTCACATCATTGAGTGAATGTTTGCTTATTTGAATTGTTGTTCCATGTGCAATGTTGATTAAAGTGTGCATAATATTGAACAAATCTTTGATGTTCACTCACATCCTGATTTAAAGAATTCATTTACATATCCAAAACAATGTGTCACAAATAAATACCTTTGATTCCCCTATTCAATGTCGGGCCATATCAAATGAATCTAATTACAAGCAACAAAAAACATTCAAATACTTTACAAAAGAAGTTTTGTAGATGATCGTATTATTCAATATGCGTCAAATTTGTGACCAAATTTTCCGTGAGGTTCAAATCGTGGCTTTCCTTTGCTTGCCTTCTTAGATTGATAATATTATTTCTTTTATTCTTGTATTTGTGTTTTTATAGAATAGTGTGCATGTGCTTGATTCATTATACGTCTGAGAGTTTCTCTCTAGAAAATAAAAATACCAACATGCACCAATATCCAGAAGGTCAAATTCCACCATGAACCAATAGACGAGGCACATAGACAAAGATTCTACAACCCCCTTATTAAATTTTTGACGGATTTAGGACACAATATAAAAAAAAAATTTGAAGTATCTTCTGATAACGTTCAAAACACTTTAAAGTCCCAAAATCCAAACTTGAAAACATTATTATAATTAAAATTACAAATTACTCTCAATATAATAACTTGCACAAAATAAACCCATTGTGACTTCCAAACCACCTTACAACTCCCTACAATTTTGTAATGTTCATAGATTAAATCTCTATGAATTTTGGTTTAAAAAACATCTAAAATTACAATGCCATTTATATGATGAGGTAACTCTATAACCCCCTTCCAATCAAGGATCACTAAGAATCTAGAAAATGGAGACCTTTAATATTTTAATTCAGTACGACCAATAAAAAAATATTATAACCCTTGTAACCTCTTAAATTAATGTTATAAATGTTATAAAGTACAAAAAATTATAACTCCATTACAAATAATCATTTTGAATACAAAATTCCATTATATAGACTTATATATCAATTTCAAAAATATTTCATATATTTCTCAAATTTCAATCACAATACTCCCTATAGTTTAACCATAATACTTTTCCAAATTTAAAGAAAAGTATTTGGTATAACTCCATGATCTTAAAAGTACTTTTTTTTGTACCTCTCAAATTGAAAAACCACTAATTTCATCTAAGCTTCCATTGTTTTACCAAAAAGTGAGAATTATACCACTACACACAAAGGAAGAAGTAGTCGAAGATAGACAAATCAATATGTATTTAGAAATTAAATATATCTATAGTACAATATCCAATAACCACCTAGAAGTCTTCAATGGTTCTCATGTGACATTTATAGTTTTCCAAGGAAGGTTGGCCCAATTTAATTGATATGTGACACTAGGGAGCAAAATTTTTTTTAGCTATGGAATGTATTGTTAGGGTGATTAGTGTAATGGATCTTAACATATTGTTGTACAACATTGCATTCAAAATGATAGGGAGCAAATTTTTTTTTAGCTATGGAATGGATTGTTAGGGTGATTAGTGTAATGGATCTTAACATATTATTGTACAACATTGCATTCAAAATGATACTCATCTAGCGGATATAAACATAAATCAGGAATTTGTAATATAGTTGGTTTTGGTGTTGCTTTCAAAAAATTTTGATTTGCAAAGATTGATAGTTAATGAGAAAAGAACTACACTTAAAGTTTGGATTTCCCCAAAAGAGAATGGGATCTCAAGATAAAATCTATCTTAATTTTGGACCTTTCATTCAGATAGTGAACAAAGTGGTTTAATCCTTTAATGAACAAAAGAGAATAGCCTAGAAGGCTCTATTCATATTAGCAGAATTGTGCAACAAAGAAGACAAAATTGGTCACTTTGGAAGCTTAAAAATCTTATTCAAAAAGGCTACAAGCCACTTACAAACACACATGGGTAAAGCTTTGTAATATCAAACCTTACTCCATCCAATTCAATATCAATTACTTTTAGATCAAGTTGAAAGGATTGAAAATGATCAAATGGAAAAATATTATGGGAAAAAATATAAAGAGCTCAGTTATGAGATATGGCCAAAACACCTAGTTTTAAAGCAACTTAACAAAAAGAGATCCATGACGTTAAAACCATGTGTAATACATGTTGTAATAACACAAAATCTTGCCCTTCTTGAAGACCAAGGTATTTGGTTGGTTGGTTCTTAATAACAACTCATCAACTTAATATAATTCCCACCACTCAAGTGTAACAAATGCTTGATATGCAATTTCTTAGCAAGTATAAATAGTAAAACATGATTTTAGATCGACTTTTCCATTTTCTTTGTATCCCCTTTCACTAGAAAAGGATCATTCTTGGGGACAATTGAAGAATTTCTGGGAATGCAATAAGATTTATATAAGCATCTACCTTGCGAATGACAATGGTGCCATGACTAGTGGAGATGCCACCTCCTTTCCTCTAGGTTAAGTTACACCATTTAGATATTTTTCAAAGCCTCATTTTCAGCCAAAATTGACATGGTTAGAAAACATGTATTCCCTTGAGTTCAAGGCCAATATAGAGAATGTTGGCTCTACTTTCCTATATAAGGAAGGGTACTTTGAATAATAAAACAATCACAAGCAGTAGTAGGGGGGAAGGGGTTCTCATCACCCCGGATGGAAAAATGGAAACGACTTACTCTTAGGGTCCAGGATGTGAAACAAACAATGTAGCGAAAGGGCTGGCCCTCTGGAAAGGACTCCCTGTAGCCAGAAACCGGGGTATCAATGAGTTGATAGTGCTCATATATTCAATATTAATAATCCAATCTCTCTTTGACAACTCATTACCGTCTCAGATGAAGATCCGACAACTGATTAGGAAAATTCAAAGTCTATCTAACTCTTTTCGTAAAATTGGTTTCTTCCATTTCCTAAGGAAACTCAATGGTAACAGATCATGCCGCAAATACAACCCCTACCCTCGGCAAAGGACTCTTAGTGAAGAATGATTCTAGCACTTTTTTCCAAATTCCATAGGACCAGGGCTTATGGCCCTTAGGGCTCGCGACATGCTCATCCCACGTGGTGCACCGTGTTGAGCTCCTCAACTCATGGTGTATCTACTAGGCTGAGGTGGGCGCATGGGTTCACAGATGCAAATTGGGCCCAAGTCTTAAAGGAGGATTATGGCTCTGGGTCTCGTCCAAGGCAATGACTAGTTTATGAATGCACCATGTCCCATCTTCTGTGCGTGAAGTCTGTGGCGTATCGTCCAACAAATTTGGGAGAAATGATTGCGAAGGGTGGTAAGGTTATAATTCAGGGCTATTGCAATTTCCGCAGACTCCAACTGTGGTTCGTTTGCACTAGCATGGATTTCACTGATATTATTGTTATTTAGGTTGTCCTCACCAAAATGGAAATGTCCTTAGAGTCCATGGCGTCTTCTGCACCAGTCGAGTCTATTGAATCTAATATCAGGAACATAAGGAAGAAGATCAAAAGGATGAATCAATACCTCAACAGGATGGATACTGAGGGAGGGCATCGTCTAGAAATAATTGAGAGGGATATGGTTCAAATGAGAAAGGAATTTTCCCGTTCTATCTCCCTAACCAAACATGCACTCACATGGATGCTAGAAGACTTGCAAATAAAATATGAAAAGCTGGAACTGAATGTGGGGAAATTGGAAGTTGTTGCGTTCACGGGTTCATCTTCTCGCCATGACGAGACAACAAATTGAATCAAGTTCTCATAGGAAGTTTGTTTTTTGGTTTATCTATATAAGTTTAGTTGTGCACAACATGTATCTAGAAGTTTTTCTTTGTCTTTCTATGTTGAACTATATGGGCACTAGAGGTAACAACCCAAACTCTATAAGGGCTGTAGTTTTTTGAATTTTGAATGCCGCTTCTGAAGGGCATCTATGCACTCCGTGGTACTGTTTCTGTGGTTAAATATACTGTTTCAAGGGAATCTATGTTCTCCATGGTACTATTTCGGTGGTTACACCACTGTTTTATATAAATATCAATCTAGCCGTTTCTGTCTAAAAAAAATAAAACAATCACATCTTGGCTCAATAATGTATGATAAAATATAGAAACTAAATATAAAACAATTAAAAAACACACACACACAATAACATATAATTTTTGCAAGAACCAAATGTTGTTGTAAACTCTTTCAAAATAAACTGAAACAATAAACACCCTAACACTAAAACTTACAAATAACATATAAACCAATAATATAGTTTATTGTAACCCTCGTTTAAAAACATCATAAGATTACCTATTCATTTTCATTTTCTAAAACAAATCAAGCAATATCATACTATTTATAAAATTTTAATAATAACTAACCATCACATAGCATAACATAACAAAACAAAACAAAAAACTGTCACATGCATAAAAAAAAAACTTCAAATACAACAATCCATAACAAAACAAAACAAAAAACTGTCACATGCATAAACAACTTCAAATACAACACTCCCACATTTATATTTATGTATGCATTTTTGAAATTATAAACCTCAATTCTGGTCTTTCTCACGAAAACCTCAATTCTGGTCTTTCTTAAAAAGTTTATATCCCACCTTTTTCTTCACTCGACGCGCCAATCCTGTCCGTTGGAACTGACAAAAGCTTCGGCGCGCTTACTCTATCTGTTCAATAGAGACGCGCGCGCGGCATGGGCTTATGAATCCGAAATATTCAGACATTTTCTTCTGTTTGTATGTGACAGAGGAAGAAGTTGGACTGGATAAGATATGGATTTGGAACTACTTCTACAACGCTATGCTCTGCTCGACGCTAGAACCGACTGTGTTCTACTAACTCTGGAATGACCTTTGCTTGGAGTTTAATGCCCTGAATTTAAGAGTGATAGAGGAATAAGGGAAAATAAGCTATGCTGTGGGACCTGCCTTGTTCGAACAACCTTTTCCCCGATGCAGATCAGTGCTCGTTGTTCATAATGGTAGGTATTGCTCTAATTGACTTCTTTGTATTCATTTAGAGATCTCCACCATTTTGTATGTAACTGGAAAATACTCGCAGCTCATCCATTTTTTTTTGGAAGCCCTTCTCCCTTCACGAACAGCTGAAACAAAGCTTTCTCACCATCTCTAGGGCTGTACAGCTGGGATGAAGCTTTTTCTGGAGTGCTGGGCAAACCCTTTATTAAAACAAGTTTCCAAGGCAAATGGTACAGTTGGGATACAGCTTTTTGTTACAAATCGTATTGAAACAATTTCTGTAATTGACTTCTTTGTATTCATTTAGATATCTTCATCAGTTTGTATGTCATTGCAAAATTGTTTCCTCAATTCCTTTTTTGAGTAACAATACCAAACTAGTTTGCTCTCTTGTCCATTTTGTGCTAAGTCTATGTCATACTATGATCCTTAAATTACGTTGATTCACAGAGACAAATGGTACAGCTAGGATGAAGCTTTCTGTCAAGAGCTGTGCAAACCCTTTATTGAAACAATTGAAAAACATTTTTGAATAGTTTCTGTATCTTTATTGCTAATTGTACTACCTGCTGTAAAATCCTTTTGTTTTAATTTTGTTTGAATGAAAAAATATCAATTTTTTTGTTTGCTTTCATTTTTGTTTTGATGAATGTGCTTGTTTGGATAACAATAATGATCATAATTGGTCATTGCTGATTTGTCAATATTCAAATCTTTATGACAGATACTAAAATTTCAACCAAATTTGACTTAATTTATCTGTTGATAAAATACTACATTTTGAAAAACAGGTACACTTTTCAAAGATAATTCTGACAATTTTAATTTTATGGTTATAGAAATCTTTTGAACATAATTTTGTTTTATGTATAGTGGTAAAGTCAACCAACATTTTTAAATTTTGTATGGTAAAACACATACACTTTTCAAACTTAGAGATAATTCTGACAATTTTATGTTTATAGAAATCTTTTTGAACATAGTTTTGTTTTATATATACTGGTAAAGGTCAACCAACATTTTTAGTATTGTATGGTGTCTATGTTTTATAGAAAGCATAGTTTCCTTAGATGTATGGTATGGGTATCAAGTTTTTATAGGAAACATAGTTTCTTTAGATGCACAGCTTTATTAAAAATTAAATCATATAAACATAAAAAGATATGACATGATAATAAAGTAAATAAATGAGTTTATAGCTTATTTACAAAGATATTTGTATTTTAATAAATATTTATTAGATATATTTCATAAAACTATCATTTCATTACAATAAATAAAAACTATATATATATATTTTTAATATAAATAGTCAATTATTTTATAAAGTAAATAAAAAATATATATATTTTAATATGAATAGTCAATTATTTTAAAGTATTTAGAGAGTTGTGTGCATTTTGTTGAGAGGGAGATGGTTATTGGGACACTCTGATCTCTTTTTGATAAAAGGCTCTTGAGCCTTTGTTAGAATAATCTTAAACTTTCCTGAAAATTTTTGAACTGAAGGTCAATTGCTTTTTGCTTTTTGTGATATTCTTAGAGTACATGAAGATTGTTCTTATTGTTATTTGCGATAGTGTAACTGCTATATTTTTGATACAAGGTTGTTAGAGAGATTTTGTTTGAAGAGTGTAAGCATGCTACTTAAAGCATCTGAAAATGTTGGATTAATTTTTTTTTATTTTGCAAAAAAAGTATTGTATGTTAAATAAAAAAAATTATTGAATTTTTAAATAAATTATGGATATATATTTTCAATTTAGTTTTTTAAATGTCATTTACTATCAA
>LPNX010847134.1:56860-87938 GCA_001517045.1 Pseudotsuga menziesii
AGGGAGAGGGAGAGAGAGAGAGAGAGAGATGGGAGGTGGGTGTTTGGTGGTAGCGGGGTGTCGAATTACAAGAGACAAAGATAGAGAGGGGGTTTCGGTTAGGGGAATTAGGGGGGAGAGAGAAAGAGAGAAGCGGTGGTGGTTAGAGCTAGGGCATAGGAGGGGGATTAAGGATAGAGAGAGATGGGTATTAGGGGTGGAGATAAAAAGAGAGAGGGGGAGGTGTTAGGGCTAAGTGGAGTGAGAGAGACAAAAAGATCTAGGTGGGGAGTCTTAGGGGGTTGAGGTAGAGATGAAGAAGGGTAAGTGGTGTAAGGGAAAGGGAGAGTGAGAGGGGATTAGTAAAGATTATGGGGAGGAGGGGAAAGAGAGAGAGGGAGGGAGAGAGAGAGATAGAGAGAAGGGTACGTTGGAGAGAGAGAGAGGGGGCACATGAGGAGAGAAAAAGAGAGGGGGAGGTTAGGCGTAGGGAGACAGAGAGGGGGGGTTCAAAACCCAATCCTCCAAGAAGGATTTTCAAGGTCCAGCATACCACCATTTGTATGCTCTAAGAGGTATTCACTTCATTATATTGCAAGACGGGTTCGATAGACTTAGAAAAGGGTATCAATAGCTTCTCCATGGTTTCCTTACCAAGTACAAGTAGAAGTGGGCTTTATTAATAAGAGTTTGGCCTTCATGACTCAACCATATCGAAGGGTTCCATGACCCTAAGTTGTTGTAAGTCTTTGCCCTAGTCATTCACTTAGTTTTACATATCATCAACAATCTCCATCAAGCAACAAGAAGAGGCTTCAAGGATTTTGAATTGCATCAAGGTCTTCATCAAGTGAAACCTATCCAGTTTGTGGGCTTCATGACCCCATCATTTGGCTTAAAAAATGTACAATACCAAAAAATGTATTTTTATGAAGTATCTTTTGATAACGTTCAAAGCACTTTAAAATCCCATAATCCAAACTGGGAAAAAGCCTTATAACTCAAATTACAAATTACTCTCAATATAATAACTTGCACAGAATAAACCCCCTGTGACTTCCAAACTACCTTATAACTCCCTACAATTTTGTAATGCTCATAGATGGGGTCAAGGATCTCATGACAGTGAAATTTAATTTATGAACATAACATATTTCTAAATTTCATATTTTGATATTAATTACTATTGACTGTTTTGTTGATTTAGAATTGTGTTAATCTAGGTGTGGTAGTCCAGGTTTTGGCAGTAAGTGGAAATTGATAGGGGATATGTGCTTCCACTTATAATATCCAAACAATATGTGGATGACCTCACAGTTGCAAAATCTAATTTCTGCAGGAAAACATAATTACAAATTCATATTTTGATTCGATTACCAATGTTACTGATTGTTTGATGTTTAGGAATAATCACAGGTGAGATGATGAAAACATGCCCTTGGGGAAAATGTTGGGTATTGAACTGAAAATTTAAACAGAGTGACAAGTGTGGCTTGGCAATGGTTGATACATGCCTGATGAACCTAGTCAGTGTACTAGACCGACATTGGATTAATTGGATGTTGTTGTGTAGCTAGCATGTTGGCTTGAGATCTATTTCATATGTTTTCACAGGTGATATGAGGCTCGCAAAAACTGGATACCTTACGATGCACACCTTCAAAAGCATGCAAAGGGGTGGTACACTCAAGACTTTGAGTACCATCCTTGTGTGGGGTGGGGCAAGTCTTGTCATTTCCATCGTTGTCTAAAATCAAATTCAGATACTTCTGGAGCTAAAGAAGATGCTTATGCAAATAAGCATTCGATCTGTTTAGCATCTTCTTGTTGATTTTATGTGATTATACATGCACGATGTTACAGATTAAAATTGTTAATTTTAAATGAGATGCATAAAACTCCTTATGCAGGACACCCTGGTTACCAAAAGATGATAACAACTCTCAGGAAGCAATTCTTTTGGTCCATAATAAAGGTAGATTTAATTGATTATCTATTTAAATGCTTGGGGTGTCAAGAGGTGAAGGTCGAACATCGACACCAAACAAGTTTGTTACAAAATTTTCCCATTCCTGTATGGAACTGGGAGGTAATATCCTTGGATCTCATCAAAGGTTTGCCATTAACATAAAATCAACATGATTCAATTATGGTTGTAGTAGAATAAGTTAAGCAAGTCTACTCTTTTTCTCCTATGAAGTCAACTTATAAAGTTGTCAATATGGAATAGATATCCCCTGAAAGAAGTATTTTGACTTTGTGGAGTACCGAAAATGGTAATTTCTGACCAGGATGTTAAGTTACATCCAACTCTTTGAAATCTTTGTTACAGGGTTAGAAACCAAGATGAGCTTTGGCACTAATTATCACCCTCGAACAGATGGACCAATAGAAGGAACAAGTCAAGTCCCCAAAGTCATGCTAAAATGTGGAACATGTATACAATTCTTGATAGGAAAGAAACAATACTTCAGAACCGGGTCGTCACTTGGGAGATGGTGCAATGGAAGGACTCAGCCTGGAGGAGGCAACTTGGGAATTAGAAGAAGCTTTGCGAAAGAAGTACCCTGGTTTATTTTCAAAAGCTATGAAAGAAGACTAAGAACATTGTGGATGGTGTTGCAATAAGGAGGTGAGGATGTAATATCCCCTAGCCAATAAAATTTTTCATGTAATATTTGAATTTACTATTTTTTTTTAAGATTGGTTGGTTCTGGAAACTGCCAACAGGTCCTTGAAGGACAGATGTAATTAAAACGTTTTATTTGAATGAAACAATGAATGATGGGGACAACCATGTTAAATGAGGGAAATATGTGTGTGAGAGTGGGGGAAGGTAGAAGGGTTAACATCAAGAAGTACAGTAGGTGTCGGAACGCCATGATGGTGCAGGGAACGCCTTGGAAAAAGAGGAAACACATAGGTTGATGGAGATTCCTTTGGGAATGGGTTGTAGCTATACATTAGAGGAATTTTGGGGTCTAAAATGGGCCTCCTAAGGAAAATAATAAAATAATAGTTAAAATAATAAAATAATATTGATTAATTTTGGAGGAAGAAAGAAAAAAACTACTTTTTGTGTTCGTATTTTTGACATATCTCCCTGATTTTTTACTCAAATTTCGATCGGGAGAGCTCGTTGGATGTGGAATTTGATTCCGCATCCAACGAGTACCCACACTGCATATTTTTAACGGACCCCGCTACCCCAAAAACAAGAAACACCTAAAAAAACGTGATGATGATGTCATCATCACGTTTTTTCAGGTGTTTCTTGTTTTTGGGGTAGCGGGGTCCATCAAAAGTATGCAGTGTGGGTACTCGTTGGATGCAGAATCAAATTCTGCATCCAACGAGCTCTCCTGATCGAAATTTGAGTAAAAACACAATGAGATATGTCGAAAATACGAACAAAAAAAGTAGTTTTTTTTAATAACAAATATGTCAATTCAACCATTATGGTTGACTTATTTTATTGAAATTCTATTGGTTCTTGAATTCCATATCACAAAAACTTATTTTGGCGCGTTTTCTTATAAGGCCCATTTTAGACCCCAAATTTCCTCTAATGAAACACCTAGAATCAAAACTATAAAGAGGGGAATATGCAAGGAGGAAAGGGTGTTGTGGAGCATGCAGGAAAGTAGAAACCCTTGCAGGTGAATACTCTGTGCTAGGATGTGGTTTTGCATTGAGAAACTAGATCTAAGGTTGGTCACCTTTGCTCTCGACACATATAGTTAGTTCAGGGGTGATTGAGGACAAAAAACATATGTGCCTAATATATGTTTGAGTGGAACGTGGATGTTCCCTCTTCAATTGCCTCTCTTTGCAAACAGGTTCCATTACTGTGTTCATGTTTCTGCAAATCTATTGAGATCATGATATATCTGCATGTGTATGAATGTGTGTTCCAATGTCCATAAAATGATAATACCAGTTCTTAAGATGGATGGATGTGTTGCTTAGGATGTGGTGTGATTCCCCTGCGCTGGTTTAAGGGACTGTAACTTGCATTGATTTCATGGCTTGATAATGGTGTAACACTCATGCTATATATTTGTATGGATATGAATGGATGGGTTATGAAGTTTACTAATGGGGGAAAACCTCCTGCTCTATTTTAAGTTAAACTTGACTGCATTTGATATAGGGTTTACCAAGGGTGATTTCCTTGCTCTTTTTTAAGTTAACCATGATTGCATTTGACATAGGGTTTACCAAGGGTGAATGCAATGCTATGTTTTAAGTTAACAGTGACTGCATTTGATACGGGGTTTACCAAGGGTGAATGCCCTTCTCAATTTTAGTTAACTATGACTGCATTTGATATATGGGTTTCCAAGGGTGAATTCCCTGCTCTATTTTAGTTAATGGTAACTGCATTTTTTATATGGTCTACCAGTGGTATAATACCCATGCTTTGTCCTAAAGGACTGGGACTGGTCTTTAGTCATATGGGCTTAGTAATGGTGTAATAATATTTCTATAATGAGTTCTTGGATGCTTTATTGCTCTACTATTAATGACCAATGTAAGGGACCCCTGTGGGAAGTCTAAGAGTTTTCTGGGTTTAAATCCTTCCCCGTCGAGTGAAGCTCTGTTGTGATATTGTTAGTCCTTAGATGAATGGTAAAGTTGTGAAGGAAAGTGTGGTAGTGTAGTTTCCTAGGAAACTAGCTACTAAACCCCACTATGACCTCCTAATATTGAACTTTTTTTAAGTAAAGAAATTGGCCTAAGGCTATGAATCCATCGAAGGTTGATATCCCTTGGTTTTATCCAAGAAAACAAAGAGAAAACCAAGTATGAACCTTGGGCCAAAATGCCTGCGGAAACATAAAACTGGTGAAGAACTTAAGCACTTCCACAAGCCGCAATCCACATTGCGGAAGTGGGTTTCCTGTAATGTCCCCTCACGACCCCAAATCTGAAAATGCAAACCTAGTACAAGGCAACATACGTTGGTATATATATATATATATATATATATATATTCGAATCAAGAGAATTTGGTTTTACTTATAGAAGGAAAGGAATTTTGTTTTAATAGTGAATGATGTTATTAAAAAAGGAAAAAGGAAATGGTTTATATGGTGTAGGACTTTTATAAGACCTTTTTCTTCTTAAGCCCTGGTTTTGGAAATGTCAAAATTAGAAAAGAAATGATTGTAACATAAAGGCAAACTCTTATTAAGTATGCATAAGATATTTAAAAAAAAAGGAAACAGTATGACATTGGAGGCTTTTTGCTTTTTAATAAAATATTTTAGTTAGTATTAATGGAGTCTCTGCATGATAATTAGCATGGGGGCATGAGCCTATTTGGGAAATGGTGGGCATCAATGCATGGATGTTGGCATGCATCGTGAAAATAGAAATAGAAACATATTTAAAAACAAGGAAATGGGCCAAGTTTTATGGGGGCCTTGACAGGAAACCTGTCAAAAAAATCCTCACCTTTTGTCCCAGTGATTTTTCCTATATAAAGGGGGCGAGATGACAAGGGAGGCATGCAATCCGGTTTTGGATTCTACTCCATAAACTTGAAGGGAAATACGTTGCAAATCGTGCTGGTGCTTGCGTTGAGTATGAGATTTGTTTCATATAAAACCTCGTGAGTGAATAGTTCTGGTTTTTGCTCCTTTGCTGGATGATCCATTGCCTATGTTTTTTGTCTTATCTCTTTAAATGGAAGCATTTTATTTTAAAAGGATTGCTATCTCACTCAAAATTGTCTGGGATTATAAAAAGATGATGGCGATATCGAAGGTCTGCATTGTTATTTTAGTGGCAATTTCATTCAAAGGCTTGTGTTTTATAATGGTAGATTTGATTAGATTATGTGCATAAACCATTTCTCATGCGATGTATTTTGAGATCTTGAATCTAATTCTCTCGACACCTGACGGAGATTAGATCTACACTCTGATATGGCCGTGTAGTTTATTTTAGTTCTGGTTATCGGTTTAAAACTATGAATTATACCTATGATTTTGATAAATGCTTACCTGGAACTTAGTGATTGCGATTTGATAAGTTTTGTAATCATCTAAATGATACCTGCAATTCTTTTTGTGCCTGAAACTTAATATATATCCTGTGATTTCTAAAATGTCAGGGATTTGAATGTTTACCTGTGACTTTGAGTAAAGGTAGACCTATCTTACTATTTATGCCGACATTTTTCAATAGATTTTTGACCTACAATCTATAGCAATCTGAAAATCAATCTGCTAGATTTAATCCTTGAATGCTTCTGAGTTAGGATCTCTCGGCATTTTGAGTTAATATCACTCTGTGTTTTGGGATGAGACCTCTCTGTATTTGGAGTAATGATCTCGACAAAATGTTGGCTTGCGTTTGATTAAGATCTCTAATATGTCTATAATTCCTAGATTGGATTGAGATAAGGAAACCTGTATGCTATGGCCTGCTCTTGAGTTTAGTTCTCTCCGTGTTAAAAAAAATTAATAAAAAGGAAAAAGATGATTATGGACTGCATTCTACAGTCTGAGCAGATATGAAGATCACAACTGAACCTTGATTGTGTTTTAGATCTTATGAGCAGATTCGATAGTCGCAACTAAAAATTGTCTGTGTTTCGATTCTTAATGAGCACTTTTGAAAGTATGATTCATGGGCTGTGTGAATGATTCACTGTGTGCATTTTTATTTTCAAATTTTTTTATTCGTGATATGAATAGCGTTATAAAACTTTAGGGCCTGCGTTATGGAATGTTGGATGTGAATGTCTCGCTCTATTCTCGGGCATCATTGCTTCCCTATATTTTATTAATACTTAATGAATACATGGTATTATGATAATTGTCTAATATTTTTGATCTACCCAAACATTCGACTGCCTGTGCATAGACATGAACTACCCTGAATAGGTATTTCTTTGTGTGTGTTGATGCATTGACGTTGGATCTAGCATTTTGCAGGTTTTTATTGGAAGGATATTGCCGGTGTAAAATCGATGAGTGATAGCTGATCGAACTTTGTCTTTATTCTATGCCACAATTTCGTGAATAGAACGATTTGTGGATTGAGTGATTGTTTTATTTTATGCTTGGAAACTCTGTGTTTTTTTTTCCATGAATTGCAGAAAAGGAAGCAACTGGGTTATGTCTTGGCTTGAATATTGTTTTCACTAACACTCTGTGTTTTTGTGTAAAGACTTCGGCGAGGAAATCGATCTGGAGTTTGATATTGTTCTCTGCCTTCTAAATGCCTTTATATATTTTTAATTTTGTATTAATGTATGGTCGGAAGATGGATTTTCAAGATGGTAGAACTAAATATTGAAAGTCTTTATGATCTAGAAAGAATAGTGGACAAGCAGCAGGCTGTTATAGAGTTTAAGTTGATTTTCTATACCAAATGCTAACTCTGGGTGTTTTGGCCGGGAGCTCATAGAATCGGTATCGGTTGCAAACTAACTGATGGTGCAGAGTCCAGGATGAATCGATTTATATCAGATAAGCCACATCATTGTACCCCTTTATGGAAGAATTAATAAAATGAATAACAAACCTTGGTGGATGTAGCCTCGTGGATGAGGTGAACTATGTGAATATGGTTGTCTCAGCTTTTGTATTATTTTTATGTTGTGCATGCTCCTTATCTTTACGTAATGATGATAGTATAAATGATTACTCGTGAAAAGGGTTACTAAACGTATTTGTAGACATTCAAATTCAGAAGCACACTACATGGATGGTTTAAAGCTTTAATAAATAAAAAAAATTCTTTCTTACCCATCTTATCTAATTCTGGAACAAGGTATTTCAGGGACGTCACATATGGTATCAGATCCAGCTACAACACTGGACCCTTCAGAATGCGCTAACATGATAGTTTTGTAGGATTACATGGGGTGGTAAAATCACACTCACACACCTTTGGATCGATGTGGAGATCTAGGTTGGTCTCCGACCTAAACCTGTGCATGCGATTCCAATTGTCTACAATAAAGGTATGATTTCATTCTGGATATTATCTTCTCCCTATTGCTTGGTATTCACTAAAAATGAAATGGTTGTTCCAGATCCAGTATGATGTGATCCTTAATGGATTGAGTGGGAATTGTTATATACCAAGTTGATATGGTTATATGTTCTACATTTTATTTGTTGTCGTCATTCAGTAATAACAAAATGGAAAATCCAAACCCATTCTTGGGTGACCCTCAATGCATTGATTTTAAACACTATGGATCGACAGAACCATTCTTTTGTTAAACTCATAACGTAGATTGTATTTGCTTAGTAATTCATCGTATTTATGTAAATATTTAAATTGTGAAATGACCTAACCCCTGCGTGTTGTTTCCATTTATCTGCAATATAATATATGATCTAACCCTAAGTGGTAGTTTGAAATAGGATTATTGTTTGATCTGAACTAGTTCGGTACTATATGCTACCTTCTGCGTAAGGGTTCGATTCAGAGTCTACTATGTTTTCTCCAATTTCTATGAATGGAAAACTTTCCAGCATTTTGATGCAGGTCGTTAGCTTAATAATGAAATATGGTTGCATTTGGTTTTGGATAAAAATTTCTACCTTAGATGCATCTTAAGAATATCCACTAATTAAGAATGTACAACATTGTCTACTTTTTTTTTTTTAATAAGATCCAATTCATTAAAATGTACTCGTGACCCTGCGATAATGGGAGAACAAACTATGACCTGTGGTTGATTTTTGGACAACTCTATGTATTTTTGTAAATAGATAATGACCGTACAATACTTGGAAACAAACCTTCCTGCGTGTGGATGTTTTGTTTCTGGTGTATATGATCCACATCTAATACCTGATCGTGTGCAAGTATGATGTGTAGCTTTTATTCGAATCATTCAACCCTTTAATACTCATTCCATTCTGTGTTATTAGTCACTGGATATATTAATACGCTTGCATGGAATACTTATCGGGACTACTCTACTGGAACCCTTTATTTTTAAATAGCACATACAGAAGAAAAAAATGAGTGAGTTTCATTTTGGGAAATCGACCCTTCAATACTCATTTCGTTCTGTGTTATTAGTTAGTGGATATAATAATAGGCTTGAATGGAATACATTTGGGGACTAGTCTATAATAGAAAACTAAGGAAAGGGGACTTAGTAAAAGAACATGGCAGGAATTCGTATTGATTTAATGAATTTCAAAAGAGAGGAATTCCTATTAGTTTAATATATTTTAAAAAAAGAGAATTCCTATTAGCTTATTATATTTTAAAAAGAGAGAATTCCTATTAGTTTAATGTATTTAAAAAGAGGGGATTCCTATTAATTTAATGTATTCATTAAAGGAACCATAACTCTCTTTTATACTCGTGTGTTTTGTTTTCATTTGAGCGTAGAACCTAATAGCTAAAACATAAATTGTTGCATATAGTGAATGGAGTCTTTATGGCTTTATAGAGTTTATATCTTTATGAGTTTAATCTGATTCCTAGAATACGATATGCATTGAGTTTATTTTATATGCTATTAAAATCATGAACTTCATCATTCATACTTATATTTATAAGTATGTTATTGAGTTTTGAGAAAGGAGAGCTCAAATACTTTTAAGTATATCTAATGGTGTAGTTTTAGTAATGCAACTATTCTTAGAAAACGAAAAAAAAATCATTTAATGTGACCGAGTATAAAGTGACCGATATTGTATACTTGGGAAGGTATTTTGGAAGTAGAGCCTCATATTTAATAGCCAAGTTTTTAATTTAAACATGTATTTGCTTGATATTTGATAGGTAAGTGTTGAAAGCAAAGGTGTCATTTATGAGAGAGAACTTGCCAAAAAAGGAAAGTATATTGTTGCGTAAATGTAAATATCTTGTGGAATTAAGTAAATAAAAAGGATTTAGTATATAATTTCAATTGTAATTTCAGCTATTAGACATCCTTTGCTCAACAAATATGCTTATTACGACCACCTTAATTATTAATTTTGATGTCATTCTATTGTGCTCATTTTACACCTCTCATGGAATATTGGAGCTCTATCTTTATTTGTGAATGATTTAAGTGCGTGGAATATAAGTTAGTAGGAACTTGTACTTTTTATTTAAGTTTGATGAAGGGCTTGATGGTGTTGATATTATGGTATTAGTAAGCAAGCTAATGGTAGTAATTAATGTTTGATGGAAGGGGTTATATGTTTGGTTTAAAGTTGTAACAGTATTAGTATACAAATATCTATTTATTCAAGAATCAATACTGTATATTTAAACATTGCAAGGAGTATTATTTGAATAATGTAGCCTCTTTTGTGCAAATTGATTTTGTTGATTTGAGTGGTTTAGGGCTTTAGTATCGCCCCCTCAATCACTCGAAGTTGCAGGTGGTTTGAACAGCTGAGTGCACCAGCCATTATGGCATGGCTTGAAAGTTGCTTGAAATTGAAGCAAGTAATAGAGGTTTTGTGGTTAGAAAATTCTTGAGCAAATTTCATTGAGTTTTGTATTCCTTAATGTGCAGTAAAATTATTTTTCCTGTCTTGAAATTGAACTAATTCATATGCGGTGGGACTTTCTTGTTGATTAGTCGTTTGATGAATATGTTTATTCAACTTGGTGTTGAACATTCAATGTTAATTTGGATGAACTTGGGACTACTGTTGGGGTATTTTTACGTAGATGGCATTGTAGGAAATGTCTAATAGTATTTCCAGACACTAGCTTCGTGGAGACAATGCTATTGTTGATTTTTCGTACAACTGGTGATATCCACTTTATCTTAGGTTTTTGTTTTTGGTTGGTTTTGAATATTTATCAGCAGTTCATTGAGGATGCCCATCTCTGTGGTTGAATTATTTTAATTATGGATATTTTAGAAGGGGCAGTTTAACTAAGATAGTTGTTTTAATTGGTCTTTTTGATTGGGATTTTCTGACCTTTATTGTGGTGAGGCTTATTGCAGGCAATTTACTTTGTCTAGAATTGCTAATAGGTTTTAGATGTTGGTCTTTGTGGGACTCTTTCTTGATTTAGATTTCTGAACTTTGGTCATTGCAGCCAATTTACTTCTTACTAAATTTACATTCATTATTAGTTTTGGGGATATTGCTAACACTCTATGACTGACCTGCTTGACATAAAACAAATGGTGGAGCTATGATAGCACCTTGTTTTCAGTAACCTGGCTCTTCTCTTGGGTTGGTTTATTAATGTTTTCACCATTAGTTAAAGTAGAGTTAAAAGTAAGAAGTTGGTTTGCAGAGAGGTAGCTCTAATCAAGAATGCATTTATTTAGTCTTTTACAGACTTATTGAGGCCCACAAGAATTCTATAATTTTTTTGGAGACTTATAATATCTAATAGATAAAGTTTAGATGTAGTATATATAAATTGCAACAGTGAGTGAATTTTTTATTATGTTGTAATAAATTGAAGTTAATGAGTGGTTGCATTATCAAAATTCTCAGGTTTTATGTGTTTTCTTGCGAATGGTGTTGTTATAAGAAATTGAAAAGGTTTTTTGGCTTCTTGTAAATGCCTTCTTGTCCATTCTGGTGTTAAAAGGCTCTTATCCGATGAATGAGACATGAAGCATGGGAAAATTGTGGCCCTTAGGAGTGCTAAAGCTCCATGACAGTAATGAGTTAAGAAGATATGAGAAAGATCTCATGTGCATGAAGTTGTCACCACGAGGAAGTGGTGATGGAGGTAGTGGCTGGAAGCTACCTTGTTTTTCCCTGGGCCAGCGAGGGACCACTATGCATTTTGGGGATGCCTAGATGTAAGACATTTTGGTTAAGACTTGTTCTGCACACATTGAGAGGACTGTCACAAGAGTGAGGAACTCTGTGAAGAGAATAACCGCTACGAGTTGTGGTGGTGTGTGAGAACGGAAGTGCCTCATCTTGGTGAAGCGCCCTAAATAGCACAAGGAGATACGCCTAAGGAAGGGTATCATCCTTGTGTTGGGTGGCTTGGATTGGTACTTGCAGTACTATTAGCACTTGGAGTGCTGGGATGGAGGACATCCAGAGAAAAGAATAATGCTAGGAAGATGTATGTGCATTACAGGTAAACTTGTACGCATGAGGTAATATGTCTATTTATTTGGAAAATAGAACTGACATGTATATTGGAACCACTGTGGATTGTGGAAATTGTATAATTTTGGACTTCTGAGTTTTACATTGTTTCAAATTTGATGCTGGTATACATGCATACGTATGATTTTAAATGCAGGATGAGGACCTGATCCCCTTAATCAGAGGGATTAGGAAATATAAAAGAAAGCAATGAGAACCGAAGGAAAAAATAAATAAATAAACAAGTAACACTGAGGACGGTGTTAACTCTAAGGGGGAAAGGATGTAATGTCCCCTCACGACCCCAAATCCAAAAATGCAAACCTATACGTACAAGGCACCATACGCTGGTATATATATATATAGTCAAATCAAGAGAATTTGGTTTTACTTATAGAAGGAAAGGAATTTTGTTTTAATAGTGAATGATCTTATTAAAAATGAAAAAGGAAAAGGTTTATATGATGTAGGACTTTTATAAGACCTTTTTCTTCTTAATACGTGGTTTTGAAAATGTTAAAATTAGAAAAGAAATGATTGTAGCATAAAGACATGCTTATTAAGTATGCATAATATATTTTTTTAAACAAAAAAAGGAAACAGTATGACATAGGAGGCTTTTTTCCTTTTAATAAAATCTTTTAGTTAGTATTAATGGAGTCTCTACATGATAATTGGCATGGGGGCATGAACCTGTTTGGGAAAAGGCGGGCATCACTGCATGGATTTCGGCATGCATAGTGAAAATAGAAATAGAAACATATTTAAAAACAAGGAAATGGGCCGAGTTTTATGGGGGCCTTGACAAGAAACCTGCCGAAAAAATCCTCGCCTTTTGTCTGAGTGATTTTTCCTATATAAAGAAGGTGAGATGACAAGGGAGGCATGCATTCTGGTTTTGGATTCTGCTCCAAACAATTGAAGGGAAATCCGTTGCAAATCGTGCTGGTGCTTGCGCTGAGTATGAGATTTGTTTCATATAAAACCCCATGTGTGAATAGTTATGCTTTTTGCTCCTTTGGTTGATGATCCATTGCCTACGTTTTTTGTCTTATCTCTTTAAATGGAAGCGTTTTATTTTAAAAGGATTGCTATCTCACTCAAAATTGTCTACGCTTATAAAAAAATGATGGTGATCTCGAAGGTCTACGTTGTTATTTTAGTGGTGATTTCATTCAAAGGCTTGTGTTTTATAATGGTAGAATTGATTAGATTATGTGCATAAACCATTTCACATGCGATGTATTTTCAGATCTTGAATCTAATTCTCTTGACACCTGACGGAGATTAGATCTACACTCTGATACGGCCATGCATTTTATTTTAGTTCTGGTTATCGGTTTAAAACTATGAATTATAACTACGATTTTGATAAATGCTCAGCTGGAACTCACTGCTTGCGATTTGATAAGTTCTGTAATAATCTAAATGATACCTACGATTCTTTTTGTGCCTAAAACTGAATATATATCCTGCGATTCTTTTTTGTGCCTGAAACTGAATATATATCCTGCGATCTCTAAAATGTCAGGGATTTAAATGTTTAACTGTGACTAAGAGTAAAGGTAGACCTATCTTACAATTTATGGCCATAGTTTTCAATAGTTTTTTTACCTGCAATCTATAGCGATCTGAAAATCGATCTGCTAGATTTAATGCTTGAATGCTTCTAAGTTAGGATCACTCGGCATTTTGAGTTAATATCACTCTCTGTTTTGGGATGAGATCTCTCTACAGTTGGAGTAATGATCTCGACAAAATGTTGGCTTGCGTTTGATTAAGAGCTCTAATATGTCTATAATTCCTAGATTGGATTGAGATAAGGAATACTTGTATGCTATGGCCTGGTCTTGAGTTTAGATCTCTCCGTGTTAAAAAAAAATAATAAGGAAAAAGATGATTATGGACTGTGTTCTATATTCTGAGCAGATATGAAGATCACAACTGAACCTTGATTGTGTTTTAGATCTTATGAGCAGATTCGACAGTCTCAAATAAAACTTGTCTGCGTTTCGATTCTTAATGAGCACTTTTGAAAGTATGATTCATGGGCCCTGTGAACTATTCACCGTGTTCATTTTTATTTTCAATTTGTTTTATCCATGATATGAATAGCGTTATAAAACTTTAGGGCATGCGTTATGGAATGTTGGATCTGAATGTCTCGCTCTATTCTCGGGCATCATTGCTTCCCTGTATTTTATTAATACTTAATGAATACATGGTATTATGATAATGGTATGATTTTTGTGCTCTACCCAAACGTTTGACTGCCTGTGCATAGACGTGAACTACCCCGATTAGGTATTTCTTTGTGTGTGTTGATGCACTCGCATTGGATCTAGCATTTTGCAGGTTTTTATTGGAAGGATATTGCCGTTGTAAAATCGATGAGTGATAGCTGATCGAACTCTGTCTTTATTCTATGCCACAATTTCATGAATAGAATGATCTGTGGATTGAGTGATTGTTTGATTTTATTCTTGGCAACTCTGTGTTTTTTTTGCTAAGAATTGCAGAAAAGGAAGCAACTGGGTTATGTCTTCGCTTGAATATTGTTTTCACTAACACTCTGTGTTTTTGTGTAAAGACTTCAGTGAGGAAATCGATCTGGAGTTTAATATTGTTCTCTATCTTCTAAATGCCTTTATATTTTTTAATTCTGTATTAATGTATGCTCCGAAGATGGATTTTGAACATGGTAGAACTAAAGATTTAAAGTCTTTCTGATCTAGAAAGAATAGTGGACAAGCGGCAGGCTATTATAGAGTTTAAGTTGTTTTTTTATACCAAATGCTAACTCTGGGTGTTTTGGCCGGGAGCTCATAGAATTGGTATCGGTTGTAAACTAACTGATGGTGCAGAGTCAAGGCTGAATCGATTTATATCAGATAAGCTGCATCATTGTACCCCTTTATGGAAGAATTAATAAAACGAATAACAAAGCTTGGTGGATGTAGCCTCGTGAACGAGGTGAACCATGTGAATATGGTTGTCTCTCCTTTTGTATTCTTTTTATGTTGTATTCCTTATATTTATGTAATGATGTTAGTATAAATGATTACTAGTGAAAAGGGTTACTAAACGTATTTGCAAACATTTAAATTCAGAAGCACACTACATGGATGGTTTAAAGTTTTAATAAAAAGAAAAAAAATATCTTACCCATTTTATCTAATTCTGCAACAAGGTAGTTCGGGGACGTCACATTTGCGAAAGGAAAGATTGTAAATATTTTAGGGCTTTCCGCATTGCAGAACCAAAAAATGGAAAGTCAGTGTTGTAAAGAGTTTAGAGGTTTCTGCAGTATACAATCCGCATTGCGGAAGCAGAAGGTGGAAGGTTATTCTGTAAGAAAAGTTAAGATTTTCGCAATCTGCGATTTGCATTGCGGAAGTAGAAAGCGGAAGGTAATTTCTAAAGAACCTAAGGGTTTCCACAATCGACAATCTAATATGGTCATCTAATAAAACGGTGCATCTAAAGAAACTATGCTTCCTACAAAAACTTGATACCATACATGTAAGGAAACTATGCTTTCTATAAAAATTAGACACCATACAATACTTAAAAATGTTGGTTTACCTTTACGAGTATATATAAAACAAAATTATGTTCAAAATATTTCTATAACCATAAAATTGTCAGAATTATCTCTAAGTTTGAATTATGTTTATGGCTCCCTTTTTATTAAGTTGCTCTAAAACTAGGTGTTTTGGCCATATCTCAGAATTGAGCTCTTTATATTTTTTTCCCATAATATTTTTCCATTTGAACATTTTCAATCCTTCCAACTTGATCTACCAGTAATTAATCTTGAATTGTATGGAGTAAGGTTTGATATTACAAATATTTACCCATGTGTGTTTGTAAGTGGCTTGTAGCCTTTTTGAAAAAGATTTTCAAACTTCCAAAGTTACCAATTTGGGTTTCTTTGTTGCACAATTCTTCTAATATGCATAGAGACTTCTAGGCTATTCTCTCTCGTTTATGAAAGGATTAAACCACTTTGTTCACTATCTGAATGAAAGGTCCAAAATTAAGATAGATTTTATCTTGAGATCCCATTCTCGTTTGGGGAAATCCAAACTTTAAGTGTAGTTCTTTTCTCATTAACTATCAATCTTTGCAAATCAAATTTTTTTGAAAGCAACACCACTACCAACTATATTACAAATTCCTAGTTTATGTTTTTATCCACTAGATGCGTATCATTTTGAATGCAATGTTGTACAATAATATGTTAAGATCCATTGCACTAATAACCCTAACAATCCATTCCATTGCTAAAAAAAAATTTGCTCCCTAGTGTCATATATCAATTAAATTGAGAATTGGACCAACCTTCCTTGGAAAACTATAAATGTCGCATGAGAACCATTGAAGACTTCTAGTCATTGTGTAATTCTCCATATGAATGATTGTCAAATAAATTATACAATAGTTATCCTTCTTGCAAGTGGTATGTATAAGGGAAACCATCTTGGAATCTTCTCCCAAACTTGTTCAAGACCTAATACCACAAGTCCTTTAGAGATGTATCAATTCCAAAGACAATATCCAAGTATCTAAAAAATTGACCTTGTGCAATATTCTTCTACTTAAAAAAAAATCAGTTTGGAAAGTTTCCTAATCAACAAATTGTGTCTTCTCCTTAATCACCCATTATCGAATGCTTAAGCATAGATGTCTATGTATATTTCATTTTTCCTTCGATAGAGCTTTGAGTGGGATTGGGGCTAAGATTAGATTGATAAACAAAAGGAAAATTATGTAGTTTTACATCATTTGAAAGAAGAATTCCTTGAACCTTTGCTTACATTTGAGTAGCTTCAATAAGATAACCAAATGCATATGTGGAAATAGAATTGTCATGTAATCAAGGTGCTAAAGGTTCAATAATTTCTTGATGGATATTTGGAGTGGAATCACCTATGAAAAATGACCATGAATATAAACTCTGGTTGATGCATTTGAGAAAATACTCGATACTACCCACTACTTGAGTAAAAAAACTTCCAAACCTTGACCAAAAGATCATATTAAGGATGTAAATTCTTTCAACGATGTTGCACCTTCATCAAAGTAAATCATCAAGAAGAGATCCTTTTCAATGGTCCCCTTACTGTTTCAATGTTTTTCCATGTTTAATAAGCATGTTTAGCATGAATTGACCCTTAATCAAACCCATTCGTCCATGCTGAACAATCCTTTCAACGGTTAAATTTTTTTGGATAGGAATTTAGGTCTAGGACATTACATGATATATCAAGCAATCTAATTGGGAGCTAACCTCTTATAGTGTTTCTATTTGGTTCCTTTTAGGAGAAAGGTTGATCAACCCCATATCCACTTCGTGACCCATATGGTCCATTTCTAAATTTGCATACATATGATTAGAAGATCATCACCAATTATTCCTAAAGAATCATAAAAAGTCACAAGGATGCACATCTAAGTTGGAGAGATTTTCCCTCAACCATATCATGTAAAGCCTAAAAAGTCCCAATTTTATCCAAACTTCAAGGAAGAAATTACTTCTCAAATATGGGGATTTTAATAGGCACAACCTACCTAATGAGCATTTTTTCCTCATTTCAAGTGACATCACAATCCCCTCAAACAAAGATTCTTTGGAATTTCATTGGAAAAGGTTTTACTTATTCTATGCCCATATGTTTCAACTCCACAATATTTGAGAACCATGATTTTTAAGTTTTCATAATCTTACTTTCCTATTAAGTACTCCAAATAGATTTAAGTGACATCATTGCCTATTTTCCATGGTTAGCAATTTGGCTAGTCATTAATTCTTAAACCACCTTATTGTTATCTTGGGTTAGTTTTGTGTAGCGTTAAAGGTGGTTATTGGATATTGTACTATAGATATATTTAATTTATAAATACATATTGATTTGTCTATCTTCAACTACTTCTTCCTTTGTGTGTAGTGGTATAATTCTAGTTATTTTGGTAAAACAATGGAAGCTTAGATGAAATTAGTGGTTTTTCAATTTGAGAGTTACAAAACAAAGTACTTTTAAGATCATGGAGTTATACGAAATACTTTTTTCTAAATTTGGAAAAGTATTATGGTTAAACTATAGAGAGTATTGTGATTGAAATTTGAGAAATATATGAAATATTTTTGAAATTGATGTATAAGTCTATATAATGGAATTTTGTATTCAAAATTATTATTTGTAATGGAGTTATAATTTTTTGTACTTTATAACATTTATAACATTAATTTAAGAGGTTATAAGGGATTATAATATTTTTTTATTGGTCGGAGTGAATTAAAATATTAAAGGTCTCCATTTTATAGATTCTTAGTGATCCATGATTGGAAGGGTTTTATAGAGTTACCTCATGATATAAAAGGCATTGTAATTTTAGATTTTATTTAAACCATAATTCATAGAGATTTAATCTCTGAACATTACAAAATTGTAGGGAGTTGTAAGGTGGTTTGGAAGTCACAATGGGTTTATTTTGTGCAAGTTATTATATTGAGAGTAATTTGTAATTTTAATTATAATAATGTTTTCAAGTTTGGAGTTTGGGACTTTAAAGTACTTTGAACATTATCAAAAGATACTTCAAAAAATACATTTTTTTATATTGTGTCCTAAATCCGCCAAAAAATTAATAAGGGGGTCGTAGAATCTTTGTCTTTGTGCCTCGTCTATTGGTTCATGGTGGAATTTGACCTTGTGGATATTGGTGCATGGTGGTATTTTTATTTCCTAGAGAGAAACTCTTTGATGTATAATGAATCAAGCACATGCACACTATTCTATAAAAACAAAAATACAAGAATAAAAGAAATAATATTATCAATCTAAGAAGGCAAGCAACGGAAAGCCACGATTTGAACCTCACAGAAAATTTGATGCATATTGCATATTACGGTCGTCTACAAAATTTCTTTCATAAAGTATTTGAATGTTTTTTGTGGCTTGTAATTAGAGTCATTGGATCTGGCCCGACATTGAATTGGGGGATCAAAGGTATTTATTTGTGACACATTGTTTTGGATATGTAAATCAATTATTTAAATCAGGATGTGAGTGAACATCAAAGATTTGTTCAATATTATGCATACTTTAATCAACATTGCACATGGAACAACAATTGAAATAAGCAAACATTCACTCAATGATGTGACCAATATTGTCTATAAGTTATGCATAAAAATATTGATATTCTCAAAACTCATAATAACTTGATAAATAATGAATTGCATTTTTTCGACAAGATTCTAAAACCATACTTCTTCAACGCAATCCATTAGTTCGATTAACATTTTTGGAAAGTGAACAAGAGGATATTGAGCACCATCTAGCTATGAATTAGTCATATGAATTTGATGAAGGCATTATGGAAATAAATAATGAATAGGATGAAAACACTAAGCTGATAGAAAATAAAATGGATAAATAGACTAAGGCAGCTAAGGATACGTTTGAAAATGAAGGTAATTCTATAATACTTTAGGAAGAGTTGGAATTCAAGAGGAACAAATTTTGCCTAAGATATGACAAGACCGAGTTTGACTTTGTTCACATTCCTAATTAGTCCAAACTTGTGAAATTTGTGAGTATTGGATTTCTTGATGATGATTTACAAAGGCGTATTATTGATAACAAGTTAGATGAAAGTACCTAAACTTGATGATCAAGATGAGTAACATGAAGAAAAGGATGATGGAAACGAAATTGATGATGATAATTTCGATGGTGTACCTAAATAGTGCCAACATTGTCACCAAGTTGGACATCTTGAATTACAATGTGTTGATATTTAGCCATTGAATACATGTGGGAAAACAAACCACCTTTCACAAAGGTGTTGGAAGCGACCAAATATTAATATAAAAATAAATAAAAAAGTAAATTTTGGATGGTTAAGTATGTGGCATCATACTTTGGAAGCCATGTTATTATAAAGGCCTTATCGATGGATTCATACATAGTTACATTGATGCTTGATCAACTAGGTTTCTTTTGTAGATGGACATGAATCTTTTGATTTAGGATTTGATTATTGGCAAGGCATGAACGAGGCCCAGTTTATCTATTATTTTCAGTTGGAAATCGAGTCTATAGATTCCACTCGAAGATAATATGTGTTAGCACTCAAAATTTCTACCTAAAATTTATATGTTCTTAATCCAAAAAAATTAGGAATTTTTGTTAGAGGGCACTCTTATTCATTCATCTTGGCTAGAGTTTGCATTCTATAATGAAAATTAGAAATGTTGAATATAAAGGTGCTGTATAATGACATTCTCACTCTTCAAGATGCTACAAAATGAGCTACAATTCTATAGAAAAAGGTTATTGTGGTAATAATTCAATGCTAAAGAATCAAACTCAATTATACAACAAAGGTTCAATTCTATTAGTATGGAAGCACAACAGAATCCCATTAATTTAATGAACGAATGTCTCTTATCACAATCAATGACCCAGTTAATTAGGAATGTGAAATGATTCATATACAGTTCATCGAATGATTTATATTTCTTTTCTGAAAAAAGGAAAAAATTTATTTCAAAAATGCAATTTAATCTCCACATCCATTTTATGTTTTGAAACAACTTACCTAGATTTCATTCTTCAGCTACCATATTGTATACTCAATTATGGCACCCCATAAAGGCAGAAATCTAGTGCATCATTAGCCTCATGGCATGATACTCGATGTTTATCCTTTTAATACCCCTAGTTTTCCTTGTATGAATTTGAACAAAATTATGTAAATGATATAAATATGTGACTATGGCCTCCTAGTGCGAAGCTCAATGGCAAGGCTCGGCTATTGAATGGATATGCATGTATGATGTAAATATTTTATTTGGAATTTGTGTTTGGCTTATCATGCAAATTGGAAATGGATGCAAATATTATGTGCATAAATAATAAAAGGGTCCAAGAATGGATTTGTAAATTGTACCAAAGAGGCTATGATTCCACCAAAGGGGAAGAGGAAAGAGGATCCATGGGAGACCAAATCCTTGCTTCCATGTGTCAACACTAGAAATCACCCAAATTTATGTCATGTTCCTTGAATAAGCCAATTATCTCATTTTTTTTACTATTTTACAATCATTGAATGCATATGTTCGGTTGGTGGAAAAAGTCGTCTCATGTTCTTATTGAAGTATGGGACTGACTACGCTTTTGGGAAAGTTTTTTCAGCTATCAGAAGTCAGTCTGTAGCTTCCAGGAGTCCTTCCTTGTAGCTTCTAGGAGTCCTTCCTTCTACTGTCACAAGTTATGCTAATTGTCTTGTCACCATTTTATCATACCTATTGGAGTCAATCCTCACTACACTACTCAAAGCTCTGTATTGTCGTTCATGACTTGCATAACCCAAAAAAATTGAACTTAGGGACATAGATGCAAATTTGGAAGGGAAAATCGATGGTTGTAGGTGAGCCAAGAGGTTGGGCGAGTTAGGGAGCCTTTCCCATTGTTTTCGCCTCGTAGTGGATGCTTAAGAATCCATGAATTGAGGCTATAGGTGGTTCTTTAGTAGACTTAGTAGGTTAGTCTTCTTCTGTGCACAAAGAAGGAAAAATCAACAAGATGGATATCCAAAGAGAACTGTTGATCAGTTAAGGGGATTCATGATCCAAGTAGGGTGTTGTGTGGGGAAGGTATTATGGAAGCCAAGGTAGGAGAGTTGAGTGAGAGACATGTAGAGATATGAATGAGATTTTGGCTACGCATAGAGAATATATCATGTTTTGGGACAAGAGAGAGAGTCATGTAGGCGTTTCCTTCATCCTGGTGGCCTCATAGCTGAGCTTGTGGCTGGCCTCTGAATGTTAAAGAATATAGGTTAGCAGAGTTCCTATGGTTGGTGGAAAATCGCTCTTACGCAACTAGTTTCTGGGATCTGGGTTGTTTAAATATAATTATTGTTATTTATTTGAATGTGAAATGATTTTAAATTATAGAAATAATGTTTATGCTTGCATATGCATGTTCATTGTGTGTGGGATGATTTATTTTCCACTATGTATGGTTACTTATTTTCTGCACACGTATTTTATCTCTATGAATTTGTAATATGGGGATTGGGTTGAAATTGGAGGCCTCAAATCTATGTAATGTTCCATCTCGATAGTCATATTGGTTAAGGGGGATGTTACAATCCTGAATGCAACCAAAAAAATTAGGATCTTTGTTGTTATAAGTTCTTTCAATGTCTTCAAGGATATAACAAGCAATAAACATAGGTTTTTCCAAATATTTGATTGTTACCAGGCCATGCTTAGTGGATTAATTATCAGAGTATCTCAGGAATCAATAGCCCACATTTCTCATTTGTCTATAGAAGGTGAGAGGTGGTTTATACAGAAGCAGTAAAAGACATGTTGATTATTCTCGTCATTTTCTGCTTCTTATATTTTGGAATTGAATTCCAACTAAACCATAAGGAATCTTCCAAAATTGTTAAAAAACCCTTTGGGAGTGTGGTCATTTATCTTAATTGAGGGAAATTTTAAAAATTTTGCAATGTTCTGGGAGAAATTAGGGTCCATACAAGACGAGATTTAGCAAAAAAATATTGCAATCTTTTTTTAAACACCAAGTCATCATCTAAATGTCTTGAGATCATGGATTTCAAAGAATTTTACTTGAACTATCCTTAATTTCCTCCAAGAAATCATTGATGATTTCTATCTTTAGTTTATTATCAAAAGTTTATTCCACAAATCTTGTAACATCTTGAGTCTTTTAATTTTTATAAATTGGATAATTTGAATGTAGAAGGGAGTGGAATATCTTCCTCTTAGAGAGACGTAGGGGATCATAAGGAGCAATATTCCTATGTGTATATCTTTTCTAGAATCCAATACAACAATGAATTTTCATGCTCAATAGTCATTTGCACATTGGTTAGATTGTGTATTTCTTCTCCTATGTTCGTATTTATTTTATTTAAATGCAAAAAATTTATTATAGTGCATTAATGATCCTTCATAATTCAAATCTAATAACATTTATGATTCCATTTCTATTGCCTAAGTTTGCAAGTTTCTTTAAGTGTAAGATTTATATCTTCTAAAAAATGTTTAAGGATCAAAATATCTTCTTGTGAATGTTAAGCTAACTTTACTTTGCATTCAAATTCCTTCTTCTTTTATTTGTTTTATATTTGGTTTGATCTCTGAGTAAGATGCCAAGTAATTGTGAGACTTTTCCTTTTTTGTTAGATACCATTAAGCTTTAAATATAATATATTTTACTACCTTGTGGCATTGACCTACCTTTCAAAACTAAACAACTCTCACACTAATGTTATCCCAAGCTAAAGGTGTGCTAAACTTTCCCTTCAAGTAGTCAAATGACAACTTTTAGTGCTAACATCTTTTGGCATCATGTCTAGGGATGAAATTGAAGATTTCCCCTAGGAGACTGACCATGATTAGATATGAATTTGATGGTGATATTCATACACAAATTTGACTGGAGATATTTCACCTAGAGGCTCCATGGCCAAAGAATCCACTCGAAAATTCACTAGTTCATAATGTCAATGTCGTTTGATTCTCGAATGAATGCTATAGTATCTGCAAGGTTTTCTCTTATAAAATTTGTTGTTGTCCATGTTTTTCCAAATGATGTTTCTATTATGGATGAATGGGAAATTTTCATTCCAATACTCAGAGATGATAAAGACCGCAACCCTACAGAGAATATTTTATGTTTCATAAACTTATGTATGAGTTTTGTATTCTCCATGAAGATGTGTTAATGAAGAATTCCTTATGTATTCCCTTGACATAAATTCCTAACAATGGTACATATCTATACCTTTTTCTAGAATTTTATCGTTGAAATAATTTCATTACATTTTCATAATCACTGTAAACAAAATTTTCCAACTGAGCTTTTATTTGAAAATTGTTGTGAAGAATTTCATTCATGATTTCAGCATAGAGAAGAGTGTTCTTATAACAACGAGGAAGATGAATTTACTAGTGAAGAACTTATCCAAGCTATTAATGTTGATATATGTAACAATTATTCGGAAAATGATTTTAGTTATTCACATGATCAAGGCCATATTGATCTAGGTTCTTCTGAGAAGTTAGTGTTTATTAAAGACCACATATAATCAGCAATTGAAGAAGTAGAGATGGTACATCCTCGTGCTGCTACTTTGAATTATTTTAAAGAATTTTGTGTCTAGATGAGCACCATCAAACTAATTGTGAATTAGTTTCCCCAAATTATAATGAAGTTCATGTTATTGAAGAATCATTTCAAGAAAACTAGCAACTTGTTTTTAATTATGATCATCATTCTTGACAAGAAACAAAGGTTTTTATGATCCACCTATCTATGATGAGTATAATGATCTTGATGATGATAAATTAATCGGGAATCTAGAGGAATTTTCTTTTACTGAAGATTCTTATTAGCAGTGTCAAGAAAACAATCATATCATTGTTAATGACAGTTAAGCCATATATGATGAGTATGAAAAATATTTAGAGGAGCATATTTCTATTCCAACTTGCACATAAATTTGCAGAAACCAACATGTTTATGATAGTTATGCATATTATTCATTAGAATATGATGAGGTATCATATTAGTTCACAAATATTTCTTTCCCCTCAACAGTTGAACACGAGTTTCAAGAAATCGGTGAATTCACATTTGGCATTCTTGAAATATAATCTAAATAGATAGTTCAATAGAAGGAAGGTTTTATTAAGCATGATGTGTCTCCTCTTGGTATTGATGAAATTGTGTTGCATATTCTTCATTCTTATGACAATATTGTTATTTTGGATGCTACTAAAAAAATTATACCCAAGAAATTAATGAATAGTTTTAAGGATTAGTTGTTCCCCTATTTGTAACAAAATATATGATGTTTATAAGTTGTTCAAGGGAGCATAACATGATCATAATATTGCTAATGGATCGAAAATTGCATAGAAATTATTATTATTTTATTTTTAAACTCAGTTGGAGTTTTTTCATGATCTTCAAGAGCCAATGGAAATTTACATGGAGTCAATTTTTCTAAAGGTTCTAAATATGGTAGGTTTTGATATGCCACTCACTTGTAGTAATGAGTGTATATTTTCCATGAAATTTATGTTGTTGATGTTCTATTCTTTTTGCTTTAGTTTATTGTTGACATGGTTTACAAAGTTTTTTTGAAAAGATGCATTTGTGGTTAGGTTTTTTGAATTGTTTTTAATGGTTTTATATTTAATATCTATACAAGATCTCCCTCGTCCTTGGCTGTAGAGCCCGCAATGAAAATGCATAGGCCTTAGTCAACCCCAAATCTCAAAATGGTTAGTATATGAAAAGGCATAGGCCATAGTCCACCCCAAATATGAAATAACTAGCACACCGACATAGTTTGTGGTTGGATCACATCCATAGGGATCAAATGGTTGAGAGATAGTTATGGAATTGAAACAATTTTTGTATCCCTCATATTATTCTAGTTAAACGGTTCAAGTGTGAGTTATCCATGCCTAGCTACATGTTATCACCGACATTGTTCTTGTTATCCATTTATCAAGTATTAGTTATTATATTCTTTTTATTTTTTATCTCACATTCTTCTAGTTTTCTGCCATGAATTGTTGGTTATCCATTCATCAACTATGAGTTATCCCTATATTTCTACCAGTGATCCATTCATTAGTTAGCTGCTAGTTAATTTTTTTTTTTAATACTTGTTTATTTTGAATTTTGAACTAATATGAATAATTGATAATTAAAACATAAATAATCAGCAATTGTAATACTGAAGTTTACAGTAAAGGAAATAAATCTTACTTATATAACAGAGGAATTATATTAAAATCAACTTCTTTAATTTATTTGTTAAGTGGTTCCTCTAAAATTTGCAAAGACATTGCGTCTCTCCAGTCACTGAGTTCACGCATGTTGAGGCTTATCATGTATGCAGAACATTGGTGAACTCACTGCTGGATTTCATCGAAAAATAGCCTCAGACAACAACTGTGAAGACAAAGCAGGCAAGTTGCAATTGATACTAGAAGGTGGAATTTATGAAAATTTAATTCTATAGAGTGGATTCACCTAAGTATTTAAAAAAATTAATGGAGATTAGTAAATATTGGTTAGTAAAATTTAAAATTAGTTTTTATTTTTTAACCATAAAACTCTAACTTTAAATCTTAAACCTACTCTAGATGAAGTCTGAAGATCAATTGCCACACTAAAGGTAGGAGTCCATAATTTGTGTTGATGCCCATAAGAGTTTTTCGATAGTACTGAGTTCTTGAATATCCTCATTCGACAGAGAAATTGTGATCTCGTCAGGATCATTTATGCATTTCAATTTAAGGTTTATTATAGAAGATATTGAGCTTTATTGCATGAGAATAAATAGTAGGGTTCTAAGTGCTAACTTACGTTTACCTTAATTGGAAATATAGAACATCATCTTTCTCGCCTGGAATATCTGACAGAAAACTTTGAAACTTTTTCATTACCTGATTGTTTGCCACCGTGAATGGACTAGATGGTCTTCCAATGCTAACATCTCCACCACTGCTGAGATGATAGAAGATCATTTTATTATAGAATCCTGAATAAATGCTTTTCCTGAGTAGAAAACAAATTTTCATCATCTTCTACTGGATACTGCTCACTATCACTCTATCCATCTTCGTTATCTTGATTAATTTCATCTGGACGATACTCATTATCATTCTGTATGCTTGTTCATTATGTTCTTCTTCTTATTCATATGTATTTTCTTCCAGTTGATCATTGCAATAAGTAGTGTCTGCATTTTTATTCTGTCATTTCTCTCGATTTTCGTAAGACTCATCGATCTATATCTCTTCATATCTATGTTTATTCTTTCTAACTTCTTCAGATTCATCGACCTCCACAAACACATTTTGACTTTCAGAAACAGATTTATTCCCATCATTGACTGTTAGAAGCAGATTTATTTCCATAATTACTTTGATCTGAATCATAGGACGATGAATAAGGGATATCATTCTTGAGATTCATCGACCTCCACAAACACATTTTGACTTTCAGAAACAGATATATTCCCATCATTGCTTTAACTGTCAGAAGCAGATTTATTGCCATAATTACTTTGATATGAATCAGAGGATGACGAATAAGGGAAATCATGATCAACATGAAACAAGGGCATAGAATTCTTACGAAACTCGTCCAAAATCCATGGTAATTCCTCTGAATTCCCTTGATTCGATTCATCGGACTCCGCCATGACAACATCGACTAATTCTTTTCCTATTTCTACTCTGTAATATATATTTAAACAAAGTTTCTCTAACTATTCTTGACAACGGTCTACATAATAAGAGGTGATTGTTGGTGAGGAGCTCCTAATCCTGTAGCTAGAGATAAAGATAAATAATGCTAAGGTGATAAATTTACTTGTTAGCAGATTCCCTTTTCGGTGGTTTTCTTGCCACAAATTTTGCTTTCCTTTTCATTTGTTACAAACGTTACAACATCTCCCTCATACTCGGCACTATTATTCTTGGCCGCAATATTATTTTTGGCCCACTTAATATTGACAAATGTTACAACATAACGTTACAAGATATCCCCATACTGGGTTGTAGAACGCCTCTCGGCACAATACCTTGTATACAAGTGGTGACATCATTTAGTAAATGTTTTCTTATTTGAATAGTTGTTCTATGTGCAATGTCGATTAAAATGTGTGAAATACTGAACAAGTCTTTAATGTTCATTGTCATCTTGATCGAAAAAAATGATTTTAGTATCCAAAACAATGTGTCACAAATAGATACCTTGAATCCCACTATTTAATGTCAGGACAGATCATATGACTCTAATTATAAGACACAAAGGACATTCAAAGACTTCACTAAATAAATATTGCAGATGAGCTTATAATGCAAGATGCATCAAATTTGTGACCAAAATTTTCGTGAAGTTCAAATAGTTGTTTTCCTTTGCTTGTCTTCTAGATTGACTGTATTCTTTCTTTTATTCGTGTACTTGCCCTCTTTATGGAATCATGTTCACATGCTCGATTCATTATATGCAAGAGAGTTTGTTTCCAAAAAAAAGTAATACCATGCAAAAATAACCATAACGCCAACTTCCACTATGCACCAATAGACGAAGCACACACACAAATACTCTACAACCCCCTTATTCAATTTCTAGAATGTTTAAGATACAATATAAAAAATTGTATTTTTATTAAGTATTCGCTTATAACATTCTAAGCACTTTAAACTCCCAAATTCAAAATTGTAGAAATGTTTGACTCAAGTTACAAATTACTCTCAATATACTAATCTTGCAGAGCCTAAACTCCTTGTAACTTCCAAAACACCTTATAACTCGTAGAATTTTGCAATAAAAATATTATATTCTTTAAATTTTTATTTCAATAACATCTAAAATTACAATGTCTTTTATATCAAAATATTATTTCAATAACCCCCTTTGGAAATATTAAGAATATAAAATATGGAGACCTTCATTATTTTGATTCAGGGTGACCAATAAACACTTTGTTATAATTCTTTGTGACGTTTTAAATTAATGCAATAATTGTTATAAATACAAAAATTATAACTCCATTACAAATTTGAAATACAAAACCTTCCATTATAGACTTAAAAAATCAATTTCAAAATATTTCATATATTCTTGAAATTTCAATCACAATACCTCGTGCTATAGTATAACAATTATATAGTTTAAAATTTCAAATCACAATACTCATTATTGTCCATAATAGATTTTCAAATTTAAACAAAGTATTTTGTATAACTCAAATATTAAAAGTACTTTGTGCTATAATTCTCAAATAAAAAATGCAATACTCACTATAATTTGGCCATAATACATTTTCAAATTCAAACATAGTATTTTGTATAACTCCAAGATATTAAAAGTACTTTATTCTATAATTCTCAAATTGAAAATGCAATTTTTTTACCGAGCTCCATGGATGCACCCTTAATAACAACTCATCAATTTAAGATTAGTCCCACCATTCAAGTATAACCAATGCTTGATATGCAATTTCCTAGCAAGTATAAATAGTAAAATGTGAGTTTTAAGATTGTAAGGTTTCCAATGTCTTTAATATTAGGTTTCTATTGAGTTTTCTATTCTCTTTCAAGCCCCCTTCACTAGAAAAAGCTCATTCTTGGGGACAGTGAAGAAATGCTATCAAAACCTCATTTTCAGCAAAGAAAACATGTAGACTTCACATCTTGGCTCAACAACATATAATTCTTGAGGTATTCTTTATTGTATAGATATTAAATATAAAACCATTAAAAACAATTCAAAAAACCTAACCACACATGCATCTCTTCAAAAAAACTTTGTAAACCATGTCAACAATAAACTAAAGCAATAAAACATTCTAAAACTAAAACAATAAAACATTCTTACAACTTAAAAAAATATATTAAGAACAATATAAAACAAAATAAAACTATAATACAGTTTATTGCAATAATGATTAAAAAGCATCATTAAAATCCAATACATATTTTATTTTCAAATAAAATCCACGGTTAAGAAAAACATATTTTTATAATATTTTTAAAATATATAATAGGTGGAAATAACCTCAAATACAAACACGTACCTTTATACCATTATCATGCATTTTTTTAATTAAAAATCTCAATTCTGCTATTTCTCACCAAAAAAGCTTTTACTCCGTTTTTTTCTTAAAAGCTTAAATTCCGCCTTTAACGCGCCTATCGTATCAGTTAGAAGTGACAAAAGCTTCGGCGCGCTTACTCTATCCCTAAACTGACAAAAGCTTCGGCGCGCTTACTCTATCCCTTCAAAGAAATATAGATGGGACGCTTCCCATCTGTATATGCGTGTGGTGTGTGATTCTGTCTGTAAGAAGTTGGAGTTGGAATGACCTCTATAACGCTATGCTCTGCTGGATTGACCGTTGCGTGGGCAAATGGCCTCTGCTCTCTGGATCTGACCTGCGCTGCTCTGCTCTCGAACAACCTCTGCATAACACGAATAGCCTTTGTTAATAATCGCAGGTATAGCTCTAATTGAGCAGCCCGAACAGCCTTTTCCCTGATGGAGATCAGGGTTCTTTGTTAATAATCGCAGGTTTAGCTCTAATTGGCATATTTGTATTCAGTTAGAAATCTTAAGCATTTTGTATGTAACTGCCCAAGTACTCTATGTCGTACAACGACCCTTTATTGGATCTGCTATATTGTGGGATCTGACCTGCCCTGCCCTGCTCTACCCTGAAACGACCTCTGGATTGACCTTTGCTTTAGACTGGATGGGAAATGACCTCTGCTCTCTGCTCTACTATATCATGGGATCTACACTGAAATGACCTCTGCGTAACGCTATTGAGCAGCTCGAACAACCTTGTCTGTGATGAAGATCAATGCTCTTTGTTAAGATCGCAGGTATAGCTCTAATTGGCTTATTTGTATTCATTTAGAAATCTTCAGCATTTTGTAAGTAACTACCAAGTACTCACAACCCATTTTGTGGTAGAACGATCCTTAAATTACAATGATTCACAGAGATAAATGGTACAGCTGGGATGAAACTTTCTTTCAAGATCTGTGCAAACCCTTTATTGAAACAATTGGAAATCATTGTTTGAATAGTATTTGTACTTCTATTGCCCTAAGTACTGCAACTCGCTTCAAGCTCTGAAGGTACTACCTACCTTTTTTACTTGTAAAATCTTTTTTTTTATTTTTATTTTTGTTTAGATGAACAATATAACTGTTTGTTGTTTGAATATCGCTGCTTGGAAAACAATACTCTTTGTTGATTGAATATGGCTGTTTGGAAAACAATAGTGCCATAGTTTTTTTTGTCAATATCTAAATTTTTATGAGAAAAAAAATAATAATGCTGTAGCTACAGAAAAGTTGTGTGAACTTTAGAAAACAATAATAGTGTTGCAGCCAAACATTGTTTCTTTGTTTTTGTTGGCTATTTTTTGCTTTAAATTTTATTTGGATTAGC
>LPNX010847145.1:0-37630 GCA_001517045.1 Pseudotsuga menziesii
TGACCAACTTCTAACACAATTTCACCCATTTTCCTACTTCTAAAAAAAGTTTAACCAATTAAAAAAACCTTAAAAGTAATTTAAAGAATAACTCTTTCTCAACTCTATAGCAATTAACCTACTCTTTTAATTCCTTCCATCTTAAAAACTCTTAACCAATAACTAGATAAAAACAAATACCAACTCTTTTTAGTAAGATATGGATTTATATGTTTGACCTCGTTTTCTAAAATTTCTATTCTCAAACGTGCTTTCAATAAAATATGTAACTACAAATATTTTAACGCGGGCTTAAAGAATTAGATTTGCAGTTACAAGCATCACACCTATCCGCCAAAACAACTAAACTGCATTACACGAATTCCTCATTTAAGTGAAAATATAGATGGAAAACCCAACCAGCACAAAGTACCAGAAGTAATTCGAATCTTGCAAAACTGTGAAGTTTTTTGGAATGGAAAGCATGTGGCAGACTTGAAATTCGACCAAATTCTTGTTCCATGGGTAGGGCGAGATAGCGATCTAAATTTTGGTGACCTAGCATGAGTAGCACCACCAGCATAGGTATATCTTATATAGTATACGAGAGAGTAGCATCTAAGACAGAGACAATAGAGGCATCAACAGTGGTAGAGCTCCTAGTTTACTTTTATCCATCCCCAAAATCCAGGCTTTGAACTTCCTGGCCCGAGAATCAAGACACCCACGTTGCCAACTAGGCACCCTCAGAAGTCCTCATGGGCCGTGAGAAGTCCTCATGGGCGGAATAATGTTAAATCCTCTTATCACCGAATTAAATCCTCTCATGGCCAAATTGGGGACGGACCAGAGGAACCAAATTGATACTCATAACCCTGAATCCATAGATTGATTTAGCAGAAGCCCCATTGGGAAATGGGTAGTTGTACATAGATCTATATTTGAAAAATCCTTCATGTTTTGCTTCGCCTCCCTATGAAACTTCATAGGTTTTAATCTATATTTTAATTTGTATAATGTATAAGTAAATAATATGTGTGTATATTTAATTATATTAAATCACATAACATATGAAATATATATATTTATTTATATTAAATCTTTTAACATATGAACTATAGTAACATATTTATATTAATTATATGTTATTATTATATTTACATATTTTACCATTACTAAGGTGAAAGAAGTTTATATATCATAAGGGTGTTTATAAAATATTTACCTATTTTATAAATTCAGTTAAGTATTATATTTACATTTATTACAAGTATAGTATGGATGGACTATGAATGTATGGATTTTAACATAATTCCCTAAAATGAAGCATGTTTTGTTGGGAGAAAGAAAATTGGAACAATTTCAATTTTATGTTTCCCTTGTGGTTTGAATTTTGTACTTTGGTGGGGTGTTTTAGAATAATCCCACTTGTTATGCATGCTGTAAATGGTAAACATATCCCATATGCTTTAAATGATGATGATGATGAGCTAGATGACAATGACAGTGATGATGTTTTTAATGAACACGATGATGGAAATGATGATGATGATCATCATCATCATCGTCATCTTTGTCATTGTCATCATGATTATCACAATAGTCATCATCATCGGCATAATCATCATCCATGTCATCATTATCACCATTGTCCTTGACATCATCATCATGATTATTGACATTTTCATCAGTTATTCATCATTACCTTTGGCATAAGAAATAACATCTACCCAAAATATGTGATTAGTGGAAAAGGGTCATGGAGGACACACACGATTTATGCATGACAAATAACAACTTATTTTTTAAGATGATCAACATCATCATTCTGATTGTACTCATCATCATTATCATTGTCATCATCACCATTCATTGCATTGCCATCATAATCATCGGCAATGTCGTCATTGCCATTATTCACATCATAATCATCATCATCATAATCGTCATCATCATAATTGTCATCATCATCATCATTGTCATCATTCTCCTCATTATCAACAACATCATCATCATCATCATAACCATTCTCAATATCATAATCATTATCCTCATTTTCATCTTCAACATCTGGGTGTAAAACTGGATACAAAAGTGGATAAAAACATGGATGCAAAAAATGATGCAAACATGGATGCAACAAAAGTAGGCACAAAAGTGGGCGCATAATGGGGTGCACCAAAAATGGATGCAAAAGGTAATGCAAAAGTGGATGCAAAAAATGATGCAATCATGGAAGCAAATCATGATGAAAAAAGTGGCACAAAAGTGGATACAACCATGGATGTAAAATTGGATGCGAAAGTGGATGCAACAAAAGTAGATGCAAAACTAGATGCAAAAGTAGTCGCAACACCCAATGCAAAACCCGATGCAAAAGTGGATGCAAAAATGGATGCAAAAAGGGATGCAATAACTGATGTAAAATTGGATGCAAAAAAAGATGCAAACGTAGATGCAAAAGTTGAAGCAAAAGTGGGTGTAAAAGTAAGCGCAAAAATGGGTATGAATTGGGACGCGAAAAAAGTGGATGCAAACGTGGATGCAATAGTAGATGCAAAAAAAGACGTAAACATGGATGCAAAATGGGATGCAAAAATGGATGAAAACGTGGGTGCAAAAGTGGACGCAAAAATGGATGCAAAAGTGGATGCAAAAATGGCTGAAACAAAACGAGATGCAAAACTAGACTCAAAACAGGATGTAAACTTTGATGCAAAACTTGGCGCACGAAGGGATGCAAAAAAAAGAAGTAGAAGTGGATGCAAAAGTGGATGTAAAAAAGGATGCAAAAGTGGATGAAAACAAGGGCGTAAAAGTTGAGGCAAACATGGGCATAAAAGGGGGCGCAACAAGAGTAGATGTACAAACCAGGCGCAAAATTAGGTGCAAAACTAGGCTCAAAACCTGTCGCAAAACCTGGCGCATAACCAGGTGCAAAACCCAGTGCAAATTATGCCACAATTTGTGCCAGATTTAGAAAAAGGACGCAAAAAACATCTAAAATATCACCAACCCGTGAAATTGCACCATTTTGTCCAAAAAATGAAGAAAAATACACTGAAAGATAGTCTAGACGCAAAAAAGGATGCAAAAAGAGATGCTAAATCCAGTTTTTGTTGTAGTGTCACTTTAGGACTAATGTCTAGGGATGATACAATCCCACCACCTACCACCTCATGGAGACAAAAGGCTCCGAATAAATTTAGGACTAATGTCTAGGGATGATACAATCCCACCACCTCACGGAGACAAAATTATGTGGATCACTTTAGGGCTAATGTCTAGGGATGATACAATCCCACCACCTCACGGAGACAAAATTTTGTGGATCACTTTAGGGCTAATGTCTAGGGATGATACAATCCCACCACCTCACGGAGACAAAATTTTGTGGATCACTTTAGGACTAATGTCCAGGGATGATACAATCCCACCACCTCACGGAGACAAAATTCTGTGGATCACTTTAGGACTATTGTCTAGGGATGATACAATCCCACCACAAGATCATCATCACTACTCCCCCTTTAGAGGAAGGTCCTCTACTACAACATCATCATCACTACTCCCCCTTTCGAGGAAGGTCCCCTATTGCAACACGTTCTTTATCATTCTTCTCTTGTACACCCACAATTGCATCATACATCCACAACTTGCATCATTCTTCTTTTGTGCATCTACAACTGCATCATACATTCGTACATCCACAACTTCATAATTCTTCTCTTGTAAGTGACTGCAAGCAATGCTTCCTACAAGTCAAATACAGTTGTATGATAAGAAACATTTAATAACATATTCATAATGACAAATTCTTATGCATAAAAGTATGTGTTATATAATTATGCAGCTATTTCAACTAATACAACATTCATACATATCCCATATACATACAATAACTTTCTAGATGCCTTCCATCTCTACCAAGACATTATGTCAACAAAGAGGTTTCATTCTAGATAAGTAGCGATGTAATGTTGTACAACACCATAAGCCACTTACCCATCATATGCATATTAGCAGTAAACCATTCATAAATGAAAAACACTCTAACATGTACATAACTAAACACTAGATATATAGGAAATGACAATTTCAAATATACTTATCTTTGTTTGTTTGGTAGACTCCATCTTGATCTATGTCTTCTTGAATTACCGGAGTCTCTGACAATGTGTTCAACTTCATCGTCTGATTCATAGGACTTCTAATTATCCCAAGAATCATGTCAAGATTCTCAAACTTTGATATCTACCATAGTAACTCCCTCTGAGGTGGAGCATCATCCTCCCTCTGCATCTTGTACTCTCCGCAGTAGGACATTGGAGTGACAGGTAGACTCCTCTTCTACTAATTTTCTTTGTATCCATCTATGTCACCTGTTGAGGTTACTAGATATCAGGATCCTTGATCTCAAACTTTGTTGTAAGTTTTATCTTGCACCCATCTATGAGCTTCCTTTCCTTTGTAGGCTTCTATATTCAAAATTGTAGTAAAGGTTGGGATCTCCATCACTTTTGTTGATCATAAAGCTCCTCATGTAATTGTATGTGCTATCCCATGGGTGCCTACTGAGCTTGTACAAATCCTTATGTGCATAGGTGGTTCTCTGTAAGGAGTCTCAAACCCTGTAGGTTGCAGCTTGATCTGTTCTTCTACTTTGATTACACAAACCGTCTAGTAAAATATCCACCTCTGAAGAGGTGTGTCTATCCCCTATAGCAATCTCTTGCCATAATCAACTCTCTCTTTCTGATAAAAACCACAAACCTTGATTTGAATCTTTTGATACTTCGATCTGATGTATACTTGATCTTGTAGATTTTCATGGAATACTTTACAAAACTTCCCTGCATGTCTCGAACTCATATCCAAACATCATTTTGTATGATCGACTGGTACTTCTTGATCAAATCATCCTTCCATTCTTCCTTCTTGGGGCCCCCAATAACCGTTCCCAAATAGTTTGTTTATTTTTTGGTGTGGGGAACCCGTCCAGTTTGTGGTTCGACTAACGTAGAGTTAAAGTGTGTTTTTAAAATATTTTTTACCGGTTGCAGCCCGATCCACCGTTTATAAATTTTATCTTTTATGTATGAAATGCAAGTGCCTATATTAAATGCAAATAACAGAACAACTAATCTAAATCTACTCTAGCCTATCCCCAGGGAGCAAGATTGATATTAAATAAAAATGAATGATGTATTGTACTATTTGCATAAAGAACTTTACATATAGCTGAGAAATCTAAGATACATACATACAACGGAAATTTAACATATAGATAGCTCAGTGATATTAAAACATTCATCATTCATTATTGCATAAGATTCATCACATAACATAAAATCAGTCATAACTCAGAAGTAGTTTAGAGGGTTAGGAACGATCTCACATATTATATAATGCTAAACAAGAAATAGTTCTCCATTCAACTTCACACAACATGCTTTGAGGCTTATGCAATACTCTCTCTAGCAGAATTCCATCTTCTTTATTATAATAGGAAATAGTTCTTCTTACAACAAGCTTCAGTAACTATGCTAGCGAAAAGTCACTCTTTCATATACTTTACCCCTACTTATACAAATTACAAAATGACTCTTGAGTTGCCCCAACCTTTTGGGATTCCTCGACTCCTCCTTTACAAAATTTTGTCTTTTAGTGTATTTACTAGCAAAGGAATAAATAAAAAATATTACATAATCCTCAATTTGTGAATAAGACAAATTTAAGTGGGCCCAGTTGGTGTCTTGATGAAAACGCTCCATGCTTGGGCTTCTTCACTGATGACCTGATATTCAGCTGGCTCCAGCACACACACTGCCTCTTCATGCTTTGACAGCTCGAACTCGATCTCTTTCACTTTGGGTGCATTCTGACTAAGTAATTCCTCCAACAGGTGCTTGTGGCCTGAAACTTGTATAATCCATATTTTTATAGCTTCCTCACTAAAAACCTCGAGTTTAGATATGATTTCTTCTCCTTTTAAAAACCTCTCTTGCAAGTTCTTCAAATGTTCCTCCCTGACTGCGAAATCTTGGTCCTGGACGTCGGTTAAAACCATGCATTGACTATGAACAGAACACATGCCTTTGTGGAATTCAGTGCATTTTTCAATAGTTCTATCATTGGTTGCATTTGATTCAACTACTGCTTTACACCTGAAATTCAATATGACCACTTCCATCTTCAAACTCCCTGTAGTCTTCTGAGGCATATTTGTTGGAAATGTTGGATTGGCTCCTATCCATGCTAGTTGGTTCTTTGCAAGTTAAACCACCTCTTATAACCTTTTCCGGAATTCCGATGAGCTGAGTGCTAGCTCTTTCAACCTATCCTCAATTTGTTTAATTTTGTACATCTCCCCTGCTAGCCTCAACAAAATCTGATTTATTCCATGTTGTAGCACCGATGCTTGATTCCGAAAAGGGGTAATATCTATTTGTTTCTCTCTCACTGCCTGGAGTTTCTCTTTCAACAAATTGTTCTGAACTTCTAGCTCTTCCACCTTTTTATTTACTGCATCTCCTTTCTGTTCTAATTCTGAAACCTGTTTGTCGAGATCCTTCTTTTCTTCTTCAATGATATTTACTGATAATACCAGGGCATCCTTATCGGATTACAAAATTTGGCATGCCTGTCTTAATTTCTCTAGCTCACTAATATTGTCTTCATGCTTCCTTTCCAACCTTTGTCCTTCACCTCTTTCCTTCTTCAAAGCTTCCTTCATTTGAGATACCTTCTTCTTGTATTGTTCCAAATCATCCACTATTTTATTCACATTATCTACATTTGCAAGGGCTGAGGCTACACCTGCCCTTGCAAGGAGTCTAAGGTCTTTGTTAGTCCCATGAATGACTATTTTCTCAGTTACCATAATTCCCTGCTTCTTCTCGGTGTCTACCCTCTTCTCGGTCCTCATGACAATTCTTTTCTTATTCTTTTCATAGAAAATGGTATTGAAATCAACTACCACGTGCCCTTGAGATGGAATGAAAGGGAGTAGCCCAAATTCTAATGTCGTGGCTGGATCTTCTATAGTCGTGCTACTAGATGGGACATATGACTCTAACAGATCATCATGAGACTGAGTCTGCTCAAGATTGGCACGATCTTGTTCCTCCTGCTCCTTTTTCAGAAGCTCTTCAGCCACTTTCTCTGCTTGGTCTCTTTCTTGGTTAGCTGCTTCCAACCTTTCAATCTCTTCCTGCATTTTCTGTGCCTCTTGCTCTTTTTTATTTTGCTCTTCCTCATTTGCTAACTGCTGCTCCGCTTCCTGCAATAATTTGAGGGCTTCTTCTTCTCTCTTTTTCGAAGCTTCTTCTTCTTCTTTCTTTTTCTGATCAACAACTTTACTACTGCTTCCCTTGCTGCCTACAATTCATATCTTTTGCTTGAATATTTTCCTTAGAGCTGTCATATTGCAAGCATTACGGAATATTTCTTCATTTTTATCCCAATAATTCGTGTACTCAAAATGTACCCCTGCTGTTGCACAATAGTTAGCAACCATTTCTATGAAAGCTCATTTCTCCAAAGTGGAAATACTCTAACTCCTTTACAAAATACGTTGCACTTTTCACCTTGGAGAATTTATAGCTACCTATATAGAACAAGAGTGGTGGGTATACATCCTTCTTCTGATCAAACATGAATTTTCCAATCCCGTTAATGTAAAGATGCCTCGCCACTTCTTTGCGAACAACATAGTCCATGGCGTATCTTGGTAAAAGAGAAAGGGCCCTAGTTCTGCCAAACATCCTTAGGTATAGACCTTCTTCTGTTAGGTAATAGTGGTTGTTATCTTCTACAATCTTCAATGCTTCCTTAGACATGCAGTTACATTTAGTAAGAAAGATTAATCTGTACAGTGGCATTGTGAAATCTTCACAGATACTCTTATAATGGCTGAAGTATTTATGTTCCCAAAACAAATGGTATCCAGAATAAATAAGAGTTTTGGTCTTATCCCACTAAAAATTCAGAGCTGGGAACTGCTGTGTGCACAAAATACAATCAATTAGAAAAGAGCTCATATATAAATCTGACGTCTTTTGTGAGATACCTCCAAGCGATGTGCTTATACATGAGGACAAGCTGTTGGATATTATATAAGCCCAGTTGAAAATGGTGCCTTGGGTGGCCATGAAATAAATCACCGCCACACAGCTTATCTTGTAATATTTTCCATTTGCTCGGTTGAAAATCCTGTTCAACATTAAAGCTAAAAGCCTATAGGGGTGTGCAAGTTCACGGTTTCATATTCCCCAGAAGGCCTTGTACGAAACTGCCTCTCGGGGACCATTATTCTATGAACATTGTCAAGAATATCAAGGTCAAGCTCTTTTAACCACTTTTCTATCAGATAAAGCTGAGGAGCGGGCAACTTGCAGGCTTGAGCTACATAAGCTGGGCTATAAGCGGAAAAACCTTGTTTATCTGCATTTGACAAAATCACCTTGGTTATGTCTGCCTTTGGGAGGATCCACCCTATCATAGATTGTGCACATGGAAAGAGTTCCGGTCGTGTGGAAGCCTTCATAATAGCTGACCTTTCTATGTTTGCATATATTTGCAAATCCTCTAACCCCACATCTGGGACGCTCCGATCCTTGATAATTTGATATATTTTCCCCCATTTGTACTCAGGTTCACTACCAGTAGTAGCCTTGGTATCTTCGTATATGATTTCTACTCGCGTTATAACCTCCACTTCTGGATCATCCTTTGTGGCTTGAGCCTTCTTCTTTCGTTTTCGAGGCATAGTGTTATGTGGATGATGAGGGTGTTTAAACCATAAAACATTGTATTAGATTCATCTCAAAATCATATAACTATAACTAATAAGTTTGCATATAACCAAAAAATCTAAAGCTATATTTTATCAGAAAGATTTACCATATCATCATGATACATTTTAGTAAGTCTTTTAAAACCATGCAATACTACATCGAGAAATTAAACAACAGGCTTAATGCTTTTCAGGAAAGAGGTTGGATATGGTTCGCAGGAAAGTAAATTCCACTTCAAGGGCACTCATGATCTCTTCATGACGATACATATATTCTAACAGAGTAACTCTAACACCAATGACAGGTAAAACGGAAAACTGTGAATGTCGGGGAAGGAAAAATATATACGGAAAGTCGGGGCTTTCACCCAGAACGAAAGATTTCCTCCCGCACCCTGAAATTGAAAATGGAAAACCATGAAAACCCTTATTCTAACATGGCCAAAGGCTTTAATCCCCCCACCCTTGCATCAATGAAATGAAGGAGTGGTGCAGACGACGAAATGCTCGTCTGCCCACTGTCCTCCTACTGCAAAATACTGTCAGACAAATTGTCATGGTGAGAGCTGGGTGAAAAATGGCTTGGGGCAGGTAGGAAAAACCACTTGGCCCTGGCTAACCAGAAGCGACGAGAGAAAGGATTCATCATTCGAGGGGAAAACAACAAAAACTTTAAACTCGGAGTCTAAATACTCTCCGCGAAGATGGGAAAAAACCTAACCCTACCAAGTTATCACAATAATCCCGCCAAGCATCAAAACAAGAAATTGGTCAAGATCCTACCTGGATGCTGAAATGAGTTGGAACAGGTGCGGTCCCGACTAACTAGATCCGCTCAATGACTAACAACTCCACACAGGAAAACGCAAATCCAAATGGCCCACAATAACAGTAATGCAATTCCTTATGGTCTTAAAAGGCTTAACGAAACAATCACCGATAAGTAATAAATGAGCCTCGAGTGAAAAACCTCGTCGGTGGTAAAAGGAAAAGCTTTAGAAATGATGTTGAGAGGGGAAATGATGGCTTCGGGCGAAATATTGGAAAGGATCTGATATCATCGAGCAACTACATGCTTAACGTGTTGAGACGAGCTAATGGCTTAAATATTCCATTGGTAATGTAACCAACTAACCATCTGCATCAGCATCGGGAGACTCTTCGGAAAGGCTATCAGTTGCACTTCCGATTACGCATTCGTAGAGTCGACAAAGGACTCAACAACAAAATATTTAGAAGACTCAGAGACAAACAACCGAAACAACGGGCGGGTAAAACAAAAACTCTTCTGTGGACATCGGAAACTAAACCAACAAGCCGATCTGGTGCCTCGGAAATACTCTTGACAACCATCCGGGAAGCATTGGAAAATGTTTTTCAATATTATCAATACCTCAGGCAAGATTTCATTCCAAGAATAAAAAAAACTCTTGTGATTCTTCAGAAATCCCAAAAAACAAGGTTCGACAAGCCTTCAAGTAACTCTTCGGCTACATCAGATAAAATCCATGAGTTCATCTGATACATCGGGTGAACAAAAAGAGTTTTGCTTTTAACAAAACAACTTGCAAAAAACTAAGTTACGAAGAAAATAGTGAAGGATAAAGGTATAATTTTAAGGCTTTAAAAACTAGAACTTCAAAGAAAAAAGTGGGGCCCTAAAACATAAAAAAAATTGGGGTGGTGGTTGCAGCATCAACAATTGGCGACTAACTAGCGGACACAGATCTTTGAACAAACTGACTTTTGAAACATAAGCTGCTTTATGGCCTTTTGTTTAGATCCATTTACCTTGATTTTTTCTTTTAAGCAACGGTTTAATAATCCATATCTTCAAGGAATGTAAGATTCAGAACTTGTCATTGATTTCAATCCATTGGGATAAGGAAACCAGGATTTCGAAGTCTTGATAACTCTTCCAAGGCCAAAATATGAGATTCATTTACCTCTGCATTTGGTTGCTTTTGGTTAGGACACCACAGGATCGTAACATGATTAGGACAAGTATATTCATTTGTTCTTTGTTCCCATGCCTTTTGCGTTCTTTTGATGCTTTCAGACTTTTGTATGTCGAGTATTCTCGGATTGCTCTCTTTATATTTGAGATTAGATTCAGGTTCTTCCATCCAAGGTGTCCTTTTGTGTGAGTGATATTTTTTTCAGCTCATGGACAGAGAAGAACCTTTGAGCAATCCTTTCATTTTCTGATTTATGCTTCATTATACTTTCTGAGATATCTTTCTTTCTGGGAAATTTTGACTGCTAATCCTTTTGGCTTTAATTTATGTCATGGGATTGTTTTGAATACCATACAATTGTCCATCCTTCTTCCTTTCCGAGGATCCTTGGCTGCCAACGTCCTAGGACAAATATTTAAGGTGAAGTGGATGGAGACTCAGAATAGTATTCTAGACTTCTCCTGCCTCCGTTATTTAACAGGGTTTAAAACAAGACTTTAATGTGTTCCACAAATAACTTTCCTTCCAATATCTATCAAATTAAAGAATCCTGTAATAATAAACTCTCACATAGACAACACTCAATAAGCAGTTTCTAGCTTTAAAATATCCATAGTTTGTTCAAATCCCAATGTACTCCAACACCGAATGTTGAGCTGGTTTATTAAAATAAACTAGAGTAAATCATAGAAAACAAATAGCAATGAACTGACATAAAGCAAATAAAAAAGCAAAGAAAACAAAATTAATTAAACTAATCAAACAAAAGGTTTATTTTTGTACAGACAAGTTCTCTCAAAATAATAGGTAAAGTAAGGTTTGAGAACAAAGCCATTGACAGGAAGATTCTCCTCCCATCCTTGCGAATCTTGAAGCTTATACGTCGACGAACCTAACTTTGAAGCAACCATAAATGGGCCAACCCAGAGATGTTGAAACTTAGTGTGCTTACCCTTTTCATCATGCGGGTGATCCCATTTTAGGACTAAATCTCCAACTTCGAAAATCTTATTTCCTGATGTATGCTTGTCAAACCATCTCTTCACAATCTCTTGCTGATGTTCAAATATTTCTTTAGCTTTGAGCCTAGACTCTTCTAACTTAAGCAAAGGTATTGATTTTGACTTGTAATACTTCACTGTTGGATCCTCTTGAAGCTTGGGCTGATTGGGACGTCGGGAGTAAAATGTTTGGTGGAAAAATGGCTTCCTTTCGTTAGAATAGAGTGTAAGGTGATACTCCTACGGAAGTTTTTGGTGTGACTCGATCAGCCCAAAGTGCATTCGGGAGAGCTATATATGCCAACTTCTTTGGTTTTCTATTACAGTTTTCTTCAGAATTCTAATGATATTTTGATTGTTAGATTCAGCTAATCCGTTACCTTGGGGATAATAATTAGCAAAATAGTGTAACTTCATTCCTTTGTCATTATCAAATTCTGTAAGTTTAATTAATGAGAAATAATATGCATTGTAAAAAACCAGGGATTTTGGAACCCTAAACCTGGTGATAATATGTTCTTGCAAGAAATCAATGACTGCATCTTCATTTATTTTCTGTAGTGGAATGGCTTCCACCCATTTGGTGAAGTAATCAGTAGCTGTAAGGATTTACTTGTGCTGCATTGAAGAATTGGGATTAATTTATCCAATAATATCAATTCCCCACTGTTCAAATGGTTCCGAGACCACAACTGGTTGTAATGGCCCAACTGCTCTAATAAGTCTTCCTCCACCACGATGGAATGTATTGCATTTCTTGACATATGCATGTGCATCTTTGAACAAGGTTGGCGAATAGTATCCTGCCCTTAAGATCTCGTGGGCAGTAGTATCCCATGATTAGTTCCCTCTAGCAGTACCGCCATGCAATTCTTTAACCACTTTAGCTGCATCTTCATGTTCTAAACATCTTAGCAAAACTCTGTCGTAGTTCTTTCTAAAGAGAACTCCATTATTTACTTGATAGGATGTTGATTTCAACCTTAGTGCTCTTCTTTTCTTTGAACTCTGATGTTCCGACAAATAACCTTGCTGGAGGTAATGTATCAAGTCTCTATACCATGATTCTGGAGTTGTAAAAATGAAACATATGCCAATCATATGAACTTCCCAATCATTCACCTCACCATTTTGAATTTCAGCCATGAGTTTTCAAAGTCCTTGTCCTTTAAAAATGGTTGTTGGCTTAAACTTCAAATTGTATTCTTGTAGAGCCGTAACCCAAGTTCCTCTTCTCTCTCCCAACTCTTTTTGCATGAAGAGGATTCAGACTGCTGGGTGAGGAACAACCACTTTAGTCTGATTCTTAATTATATATGGACTGAATTGGTTTACTGCTTCAAACACTGTATAAGCTTGCTTGTCGATGGCGGGATAATTCAATTCAACACCTTGCAGACCAATACTCATAAATGAAATAAGGAATTCGCCTCCCCCTTCTTCCTTTTGCGTTAGCACATGTGCAAGTGAAATATCAGAAGCAAAAGTGTACAATATGAAATATTTATTGAAATCAGGACTTCTAAGTAAAGGTGCATGTTCTACTGCTGTTTTGATATTTGTAAATGCATCCTTTTCTACATCAGTCCATTTAAACTATACATTTTGCTTTACCATATGCTGCAAAGGTTTGACTATTTGTGCAAAATCAGTCACAAATCTTTGCACAAAACTAATGGTCCCCATAAATGATTGCATACCCTTCTTATTGTGGCACAAGGGAATCTGCGTTATTGCTTCAATCCTTTCTAGGTCTATGGAGATACCCCTTTTAGAAATAACATGACCCAATAACTTTCCTTCCAGTACCACGAAAACACATTTCTTGGGATTCAATGTGATACCGTATTTCCAACACCGCTCAAAAATATGTTTTAAATGATACGGATGTTCTTCTCTTTTCTTTGAAAACATTGTTACATCATCCAAGTAGACCACCACACTGTGGCCTATCAGTCCTCAAAAAGCTATATCCATGGCCCTTTGGAAAGTAGATCCAATATTAGTTATTCGAAAGGGAATTCTCTTATAGGCGAAGGTTCCCCACTTTGTATAGAATGTAGTTTTCAACCTATCTTGTTCTGCTACCAGTACCTGATTGTATCCTGAAAACCCATCTAACAAGGAGAATAACTCGGAGCCTGCTACCATTTGCAAGATCTGCTCCATTGGAGGGACTAGATAATTATCTTTGTCTGAACCATGATTCAGATTTCTAAAATCCACACATAGTCTTATTTCTCCATACTTCTTCCTTATCGGTACCAAGTTCACTACCCATTCTGAATGTCTAATCTTGAAAATAATCTTGGCATCAAGTAATTTCTTCACTTCACTTTGAATTAGGGGTTCTAGCTTAGGATGCATCTTCCGAAGTTGTTGCTTGAAAGGATTTACACCCGCTTTAATATGAATGATGTGTTGGATTATGTGAGTGTCATATGTCTTCAGATCATCATTAGTCCAAGAAAATAAATCTTTATACTTCTGAAATAAATTGATGAACTTACTGCTTTCACCTAGAGAACAACATTTCCCTAAGTTGACATACTTGGGTTCAACCTATGTTCCCAAATTGATCAGCTCATATTGTATTGATGATCTGTGTGTTTTGACGTTCACTAGCCTTTGGAATTTGTTATTTAGATCAAACATCCCCTCTAATGTCCTTACCCCTTTTGGTAAGAAATTACCATTCTGAAGATTCACTTGGTGTTCCTCATCATCAATAACTGCATCTTTAAAAGTTTCCTCATTTTTTAAGAATTCCAAAATATGTTGGTCATCATCAAACACTCTCAGATTGGTGACATTATCAGGTACAAATGACCTGAAAATTAATTCAATTGAACATTTGTTATTTTTTGGGCACCAACCTTGCAGCAGAGGTAGCTAATAAATCAGTTGGTGCATTTTTTAGTCTAGGAATAGAATTAATATTAAAAGCATCAAAATTTGTTATGAGGCCCCAAAATTCATTTTGATATCCTTTTAAATGAGGATATAAGCAATGGATTGTATTGCGGACCTGCTTTACAATTATTTCAGAGTCTCCAAATACTTTTAAATTCCTAACTTTGAACTCAATTGATTTTTTCAATCCTTGAATCAATGCTTCATATTCAGCCGTATTATTCATGCATTCAAATTCTAATCTACAAGATAAAAATGTTAATTTTTTTCTGGATTAATTAGGACACAACCGGCCCTCGATCCTTCTTGATTTTTCGAACCATCAAAATACAATAACCAAAACTGATTTTCTACTTCTAGCGACACTAGTTCTATTTTCTGAAATAGAAACTAAATTAAATATATTACAATCAATATTGTCAGTACGGGAAGACTGAAGGAGATCGGACTGTTCATCTAACTCACTACTGGCCTCCTCCTCCTGATAATTTCCTAGTTCAAGTTCTAAAAACAATTTCCCAAAATGGAATGTGCGAAATTCATAGGTTCATTTTTTCCTTCAAGCTATGTCACATTATATTTCATGTGTGGTTCCCTTAGTACTTTAATCTGATTCTAACAACCTTTGTAATCTAACCACAAGTGTGACCAATCTGTTGCAAAATACCCATTAAGCTTTTTAGACCAATCCCTACTTAGTATTAAACCATAGTCTTCAAGGATGTCGACTACCATAATATATATGTACTGACAAACTCTTTCATCAATTGCTAATTGAATCAATACATTTTTCAACTCACCTGCCACTTTAATTACAGTTATGTCCAATTGAATAATTTGACTAATAGAAGGGGTAGGTTTCCCATTTATATTTTTACAAATTAACAAGGGCATGACATTCGAAGATGCTCCAGAATCAACTAGACAATTGTACATTCAAATTAAAATTTCAATGGTCAGCAAGAATGGCTTAGTTTAAGACTTAGACTTTCCTCCAATGTGGCTTCATTTATCTCTTTATCTAATGGGGCATTTTCTTGAGTTTTTTCAGGTTGGGGATCCAAGGCTTTCAAAAGTTTATTTTTTCAAGTTGGGGATCCAAGGCTTTCAAAAGTTTCTTCTTTTATTATGGTAAATTACACATTTCAAATAACGAAACATTTGCCTTGGTTTTCTTAATATCTTCTACTATATCATATCCCATTTCTGGTTCCATTGAGCTTTTCTTATTATTATTGTTTGACATATTCTCCACAACTTTTGCTAGTTTACTTACTGTTTGGGATTTCTTCTTTGCTATGACCTTTTCAGGTATGGGTGGGTTTTGAGTCTTACTGGAAAGCTTTTTCATACTTTCTTGGAACTTCTTAATCTTAGGAAATAGAGCCTCATCTATTATTGGTCCTTGACTTCTTTCTGTGATATTGACTGCCAAAAGTTGTATTTCTTCAGTGGATTCTTCTTCTTCTAACCCCAACGTGGTAATACATTCCCACAAAACCATAGTAGTTTCTTCTGAAGTTGTTTATGTTTCAATTTCCTTTTCTTCGTTAACTTCAGGTTTTGTTAGTTGAACATCTAATAGTTGATTCACTACTAAGTTCATTGAATTAATCCCCTAAGGGTAGCGTTTCTTAGAGTGGGGTTGCTGGTAAAAAGTACAAAAATTATCCATACCAACTTTGGTGAGATTCAACATAGAAGAATTGTCGGTGGGTGGTTGGGGTGGACTATTTTCTTCTTTATTCTTGAAAAATTGCCTAAATGGTTTTCTAGAAGAACTTTCTTCTTTATCCTTCTCTAAATCAACAATCTTGTTCGATAGTTTTTGTACCATTTTAACCACATTATCTAATTCATTTGAACGTTCCTCTTTGGTTTTAGTCAGCAACAAAGGCTTCATATTAAAAGTTTTTGTACCTGAATCTACAGACTGCTTATTTATACTTTTGAGCTCTTCTTCAACCTTCTTAGCTTCTTCATAGGTTTCCAACAATCAAGGTTTCACTGACCATTTTACAAACATTGTTATCTCAGGTGACAGTGCCAAAGAATAATATTCTATTAATGTCTCTTCAGCAGGCATTATGGCAGCACTGAAATTATTCAAATGGTGAGCGAACCTATGATTAAAATCAAGCACTTTCTCTTTTTTTCTCCATCGTTAGAGCCAGTAACTCTTTCATCAGAGTAGGTGTGGTTATTCGGCACCCAAACTTGCTCTTAAACAGTCTTTCAAATGTATTCTAGTTTGTTATTGAATTCTCCTGGAGACCAAAATGCCACGGCGCTGCTTTTCCTTTAAGGGTATGTGGAAAAAGTCTGCATACTACATCTTCATGTTCTGTTGCTGAAAAAACTTCAAGGGCTAAGAAAAAACTTTGTAAATGATCATCCACGTCAATGCCTTCTGTTGATTCAAAATTAGGTAATGACTTCTCATGGTGGGCAGGTAAATTGTGTAACAGAGCAACCAAGTTAAGAGAGGTTTTGGCCCTCCAAGCTAGTGGTGGAGGTGTTTGATTGGAATTTGGATTTACATGTGCATTTCTTGTTATGTTTCCAGCCATGATTCGAGGTGGAGATTGGCGTGGAAACTAAACAGGGGTTCGAGAAGGTGAACAAGGTGGGGAATTAGGTCCAAACTGGTTAAGAGGTTGAAAATTTTCCGATAAGGTTAAATCTACAGCTCTTCAAAATCTCCAATTAACACTAAATCTTCTATGAAAGGGCACTCTTTTTTGTGAGCTTGTCTTCTAGGTAAATCAGGGATATTTTGCAATCCTCCAAGATTTTTTGCATACAACCTTGTGATTCTTCTTAAATCATTAACTACTTCGAGAGAGACAGGATAAAGGTGCTCTAGAACTTCTAACTCAGGATTGTCACTTCCTCCAGAAATGGAGTCTTTGGGAAACTGGTTTCAGAACTATCACCGGTGGAATATTCTCGAGAAAACAGATTTCCTCAGCCAGCCATGCACTGGCAGCCCTCCTTCTAGCGCCAAAAACTGTTGATTCTTGGAAAAATCCTAGGTATCGACAGTAGGGGTTCTCCCCAATAACCGTTCCCAAATAGTTCGTTTATTGTTTGGTGTAGGGAACCCGTTCGGTTTGCGGTCCGGCTACCATAGAGTTAAATTGTGTTTTTTAAATTTCTTTTACTAGTTGCAGCTAGATCCACCGTTTATAAATTTTATCTTTTATGTATGAAATGCAAGTGCTTATATTAAATACAAATAATAGAACAACTAATCTAAATCTACACTAGCCTATCCCTAGGGAGAAAGATTGATATTAAATAAAAATGAATGATGTATTGTACTGTTTGCATAAAGAACTTTACAGATAGCTGAGAAATCCAAGATACATACATACAACAGAAAATTAACACATAGATAGCTCAGTGATATTAAAACATTCACCATTCATTATTGCATAACATTCATCACATAACATAAAATCAGTCATAACTCAGAAGTAGTTCAAGAGGGTTAGGAACGATCTCACATATTATATAATTCTAAATAGGAAATAGTTCTCCATTCAGCTTCACACAACATGCTTTGAGACTTATGCAATACTCTCTCTAGCAGAATTCCATCTTCTTTATTATAATAGGAAACAATTCTTCTTACAATAAGATAAGGTAACTATGCCAGCGAAAAGTCCCTCTTTCATCTACGTTACCCCTACTTATACAAATTACAAAATCACTCTTGAGTTTCCCCAACTTTTTGGGCTTCCTCGACTCCTCCTTTACAAAATTTTGTATTTTAGTGTATTTACTAGAGAAGGAATAAATACAAAATATTAGATAATCCTCAGTTTGTGAATAAGACAAATTTAAGTGGGCCCAGTTGGTGTCTTTATGAAACTACTCCATGCTTGGGCTTCTTCACTGATGACTCGATATTCAGCTAGCTCCAACACACGCACTGTTACTTCATGCTTTGACAGCTAGGACTCGATCTCTTTCACTTTGGGTGCATTCTGACTAAGTAATTCCTCCAACATGTGCTTGTGTCCTAAAGCTTGTATAATCGATATTTCAATAGCTTCCTCACTAACAACCTCGAGTTTAGTTATGCATTCTTCTCCTTTTAACAGCCTCTCTTGCAAGTTCTTCAAATGTTCCTCCCTAACTGGGAAATATTGGTCCTAGGAGCCGATTAAAACCATGCATTAACTATGAACAAAACACATGCCTTTGTGGAATTCAGTGCATTTTTCAATAGATCTATCAATGGCTGCGTTTAATCTGACTACTAATTTACACCTGAAATTCAATATGGCCACATCCATCTTCAGACTCCCTGTAGTCTTCTGAGACATATTTGTTGGAAATGTCGGATTGGCTCCTATCCAAGCTAACTGGTTCTTCACAAGCTCAACCACCTCTGATAACATTTTCCGGAATTCTGATGAGCTGAGTGTTAGATCTTTCAACCTAGCCTCAATTTGTTTAATTTTGTATATCTCCCCTGCTAGCCTCAACAAAATCTGATTTATTCCCTGTTGTAGCAATGATGCTTGATTCTGGAAAGGGGTAATATCTATCTATTTCTCTTTCGTTGCCTGGAGTTGCTCCTTCAGCAAATTGTTCTGAGCTTCCAGCTCTTCCACCTTTTTATTTGATGCATCTCCTTTCTGTTCTAATTCTGAAACCTGTTTCTTGAGACCCTTCTTTTCTCCTTCAATGATATTTACTGATAATACCATGGCATCGTTATCAGGTTGCAAAATTGGGCATGCCTCTCTTAATTTATCTAGCTCACTAAGACTGTCTTCATGCTTCCTTTTCAAGCTTTGTCCTTCACCTCTTTCCTTCTTCAAAGTTTCCTTCATTTGAGATACCTTCTTCTTGTATTGTTCCAAATCATCCACTACTTTATCCACATTATCTACATTTGCAAGGGCTAAGGATACACCTGCCATTGCAAGGAGTCTAGGGTCTTTGTCAGTCCCATGAATGACTGTTTTCTCAGTTACCATAATTGCCTGCTTCTTTCCGGTGTCTACCCTCTTCTCAATCCTCATGACAATTATTTTTTTATTCTTGGCATAGAAAATGGTATTGAGATGGGATGAAAGGGATTAGCCCAAATTCTAACGCTAGGGCTGGAAATTCTATAGTTGTGCTACTAGAGGGGACAGGTTTATCTGACAGATCATCATGAGACTGAGTATGATCAAGATTGGCATCATCTTGTTCCTCTTGCCCCTTTTTTAGAAGCTCTTCAGTCGCTTTCTCTGCTTGGTCTCTTTCTCGGTCAGCTGCTTCCAAACTTTCAACCTCTTTCTACATTTTTTGTGCCTCTTCCTCTTGTTTCTTTTGTTGTTCCTCATTTGCTAACCGCTGCTCAAATTCCTACAATAATTTGAGGGCTTCTTCTCTCTTTTTCGCAACTTCTTCTTCTTGTTTCTTTTTCTGCTCAACAACTTTACTACTGCTTCCCTTGCCGCCTACAGTTGTTATATTTTGTTTGAATCTTTTCCTTAGAGCTGTCATATTGCATGCATTGCAGAATATTTCTTCATTTTTATCCCAATAATTTGTGTACTCAAAATTTACCCCTGCTGCTGCACAATAGTTAGCAACCTTGTCTTCTGAATCATTTCTATGAAAGATCATTTCTCCAAAGTGGAAATACTTTAACTCCTTTACAAAATCTAGTGCACTTTTCACCTTGGAGAATTTATAGCTACCCATATAAAATGGGAGTGGTGGGTATACAACCTTCTTCTAATCAAACAGGAAGTTTCCAATCTCGTCAATGTAAAGCTGCATCACCACTTCTTTATGAACAACATAGTTCGTGGCGTATCTTGGTAAAAGATAAGGGGCCCTAGTTTCGCTAAACATCCTTAGGTATATATCTTCTTCTGTTAGGTAATAGTGACCGTTATCTTCTACAATATTCAATGATTCCTTAGACATGTAGTTACATTCAGTAAGAAAAATTAATATGCACAGTGGCATTATGAAATCTTCATAAATACTCTTATAATGGCTGAAGTATTTATGTGCCCAAAACAACAGGTATGCAGAATAAACAGGAGTTTTGGTCTTATCCCACTGACAATTTAGAGCTGGGAACTCTTGTTTGCACAAATTGCAATCAATTAGAAAAGAGCTCATATAGAACTTTGACTTCTTTTGTGAGACACCTCCAAGCGTTGCGCTTATACATCAGGACAATTTGTTGGATATTATATCAACCCAGTTGAAAATGGTGCCTTGGGTGGCCATGGAATAAATCAATGGAACCCAGCTTATCTTGTAATATTTTCCATTTTGTTGGCCGAAAATCTTGTTTAACATGAAAGATAAAAGCCTATAGGGGGTGCGTAGGTTCACGGTTTCATATTCCCCATAAGGCCTCGTACAAAACTACTTCCCGTGGACCATCATTCTGCGAACATTGTCAAGAATATCAAGGTCAAGCTCTTTTAACCACTTTCTGTCAAGTAAAGCTGAGGAGCAGGCAGCTTGCAGACTTGAGCTACATAATCTAGGTTATAACTAGAAACCTTATCCATCCACATTTGATAGAATCATCTTGGTAACGTCTTCCTTTGGGAGGATCTAGCCTATCACTTCTGCACATGGAAAGAGTTCCGAATGCGTGGATGCCTTCATAATAGCTGACCTTTCTATGTTTGCATATATTGGCAAATCCTCTAACCGCGCATTTGGGATGCTCCAATCCCTGATCATTTGATATATCTGCCCCCATTTGTAATCAGGTTCACTGCTAGTAGTAGCCTTGGTATCTTCATATATGATTTCTACTCGCATTATAGCCTCCACTTTTGGATCATCCTTCGAGGCTTACGCCCTCTTCTTTCCTTTTCGAGGCATAGCGCTATATAGATGACGAGGTTGTTTAAACCATAAAACATTGTATTAGATTCATCTCAAAATCATATAACTATAACTGATAAGTTTGCATATAACCAGAAAACGAAAAGCTATGTTTTATCAAAAAGCTTTACCACATCATCATGATACATTTCAGTAAGTCTTTTAAAACCACGCAATACTGCATCAAGAACTTAAACAAGATGGTTAATGATTTTGCAGGAAAAAGACTGGATATGGTTCATAGGAATGTAAATTCCACTTCAAGGGAGCTCAAGATTTGTTCATGGTGATACATATCTCCGGACAGTGTAACCCTAACACCAACAATAGGTAAAACAAAAAACCACGAATGCCAGGGAAGAAAAAATCTATATGGAAAGTCAGGGCTTTCACCTAGAACTAAAAATTTCCTCCCACAGCCTGAAATTGAAAACGACAAACCACGAAAAACCCTTATTCTAACCTGGCCAAAGACTATGATTCCCCCACCCTCGCATTAGCAAAATGAAGGAATGGTGCAGATAGTGAAACGCTCGTCTGCCCACTGTCCTCCTAATACAAAATACTGTCAGAGAAACTCTCATAGTAAGAGCTGGGTGAAAAATGGCTTGGGGCAGGTAGAAAAAACCCGTGGCCTTGGCTAACCAGAAGCGAAAAGAGCAAGGCTTCATCATTCGAGGGGAAAACAAGAAAAACTTTGACCTCATAGCATAAATACTCTCTGCAAAGATGGGAAAAAACATAACCCTACCAAGATATCACAACAATCCCACCAAGCATAAAAACAAGAAATTGGTCGAGATCGTATCTGGCTACTAAAACGAGTCAGAACAGGTGCGGTTCTGGCAGACTAGATTTGCTCAACGACTGACAACTCCACACAAGAAAATGCAGATCGAAATGGCCCACAATAATCGTAATGCACTTCCTTACGGGTTTAAAAGTCTTAACGAAACAAGCGTCGACAAGTAATAAATGAGCCTCGGGTGAAAAACCTTGTTGGCAACAAAAGGCAAAGCATCGAAAACGATCTTGAGAGGGGAAACGATGGCTTCAGGCGGAATATTTGAAAGGATATAATAGCATCGGGCGGCTAGATGCTTAATCTGCTGGGATGAGGTATTGGATTAAATATTCCATCGATAAAGTAACCAACTAACCATCCGCATTTGCATCGGGAGACTCTTTGTAAAGGCTATTGGTTGCACATCTGATTACGCATCTGAAGCGTCGAAAGAGGACTCAACCACAAACTCTTCAAAAGACTCAAGGACAAGCAACTAAAATGATAGGCGGGGAAAAACAAAAAATCTTACACAGATATTGAAAACTATAACAAGAAGACGATCTGATGTGTGTAAAAGACTGCCGACAACCATCTGGGAAGCATCGGAAAATGTNCGGGTAAAAACAAAAAATCTTACACAGATATTGAAAACTATAACAAGAAGACGATCTGATGTGTGTAAAAGACTGCCGACAACCATCTGGGAAGCATCGGAAAATGTTTTCCAATATTATCGATACCTCAGACAAGAGTTCATCCGAAGAATCATCAAACTCTTGTGACTCTTCTGGAAATCCCTAAAAACAAAGGTTCGACAAGCCTTCAAGTAACTCTTTTGCTACGTCGGATAAACTCCATGAGTTCATCTGATACATGGGGTGAATAGAAAGAGTTTTTCTTTTAACAAAACAGCTTGCAAAAAACTAAGTTACGAAGAAAATCTTAAACGATAAAGGTAGACTTTAAAGGCTTTAGAAACTAGAACTTCAAAGAAAAAAGTGGGGCCCTAAAACATAAAACATTTGGGGTGGTGGTTGCAGCAGCAACAGTTGTTAAGGCTTGATTGTCATATTTGTCTATCTCTTCTTCTCTTTCCATCAATCAAGCTCATTTTACATGCATTCCTCCATAGGTGATCTTCCTTCTTGAACAACTCTCTCAAATGAACTTGGAATACCATTCAAAGTTGTAATCTATGCTTCTGCTTCTTTGACAATGTCTTTAATGGCTTCTAATTTCTCCTTGAGCTAAGATCTCCTTATGAAATAAAATTTAATGTTTTCTGACATTTGCATCGAACATATCCTTGGGATTCTTCAAGGATGATACATGTGATATCCAATAGAGACAGAAATACTCATCTTCTTGTGCTTTGCTTTGACTTCATCTCCCTCTGGATCTGTAGCTCCTTCTTTGACATAGTTCTCTGTGTCATGCTTCTTCAAGTATGAGACGCACGCTATACTTCCATGCTTATAATTTCTTGACTCTTTCAAGCTTTTCCTCAAGCTTGGTAAAGTTTTTCATCATGATAAAATTGAGAACCTCAAATGGAAATAAAGAGGATAGAACTTACCAATGAGATTGCTTCAACTTGATGCTTGCTTGAATACTCTTCTGGAAGACTACTTCTGGTGGATCTAGGGTTTTCTAGGGAAACCCTAATTTTTCAACTTAGGTATCTTTTGGATCTATTTGGATAGAAATATGTGCCTCCTCAAGGCAAGCTGAGCAACGTACTTATTTTTCCAAAACTATGGACAGAACTACAAAATATCTGATGCCTTAGTTTTCTCGGTAGTAGTGTTAGGTCAAAAATTGAAAGTCCAAAAAATGAGAAAATTATTACATAGAAGGATGTGCCCTCCTAGGGAGAGTTTTATGGTCATAATTTTTCAACTGATTGGTGGAGGGAAGTGCCTGGAATATGAACCCCTAGTTTTTGTCCAGTTTCTTCTCCAAAATTGGCTTATCTTATTTCTGCTATAGCTATGAAGTTTCTACTCCTCAAGGTCTTAAAATTTGTCTTGAAGTAGCCTGTTCTGTGTTTTTTCCAACCCCTCAGGTTAGAGTAGAGTTAGATTCACCAACTCAGACTTATGTGAAGTTTCCCAAGGTGACTTATTTCATGACTGTTCAGCATAGTGAACTTGTACAGACTGCCATGTGTCAATGTTTCACCTTCGGTGTCTGAAAATTTGACCACATAAACTATCATCCATGTCCTATATGAAACATCTTACAAAATTTAATTTAGACCTTTCTATCGAGAGATATAGCTATTATCCCTAGGTCACCTGTTTAAAGATGAATTCTTGGAGAGGTTGGAACCCTGAGTCGGAGGAATCGTATATCCTATATTATAGCAAATATGGGGATGAAACTTTTGCACAAGGTACAACAAGATTTCTAATCCTTAATCAAACTTGATTTATAGTGAAAATTCCAAGATGACTATATTTTCCCTTCTAGGGTTTTTAAGCATGAAACCCTAATCTCAAGTAGTTGCATCTCGAGCAATGTTTTGACTGCATGAAATTTCATAAATAACTAGAGTATATGTTGATATATTTTATAATATCAAGAACAACCTGTACTATAGGCTTCTGTCAGTGTCATAATGAATGGAGACTCCTTTATCAAACACGCGCACATAGCATGACAAATGTCATACATTGACTCCAAGTGTAAACAATCTGGCACCGCGAGCCTATAACCTCATTATGAAATGTGTTGTCGGAATGTACTATAACCATTTGTAATATATAACCATAAAATTATGAATAATTTATCAAAAGTTGAAACTTTGAGCATCCATATGTTAAACTTGGATCATTTATTACACTATGCATTATTCATCAAAGATTAAAACTTGGAAGAATTAATGAAAATGAGCCATATTTTCCCTATTTATCATAACAAATAGATAATTAAATGCCAACGTAAGGAAACTTAATAAATTATCTTAGAACGTAATGGAGTTCAAGGAGAAAATGATTTCTAAGAAAGTGGTAGAACTAGGATACAAATCTAGAGATAACATAATCTAAAATGTTGTGTGGTGGGGAAGTCTCATTGCAGTGGAGTTGTTAAATTCAAATGTTATTGAGTATTAGAAGGATTGAAACCATTGATAGCACTTGGGGAAGTTTTTAAAATAATTCTAGGTAGGCGTGGTGTAGGGTGCCTAGGCAAGATATTCAACAACTCTAAATTTTCAACAATACTAAATTTTAAGGTGGGTGGTGCATAATTATTAAATTTAGGGTTCTCTATCTAAAGAGGGGTGGACATTTGTGACATGTATGTTTGTTTTTTTGGATATAGGGTCAAAATCATTGTAATTATAAGCCATAGTTTGGATATTAATGTTTCTTTCATACATGTATATGTTTGCATTCATCACACCCTTTTGAATGGGCACCTTAATTTACCTCTTGGAGAGGTACATGGTTATTAGAATCAATAGTATCCATTTTCTAGCCTTGCGGAGGAAATTGGTTAGTGAAAACAATGGGTTGTTGTTGGATGTCATGTTGTGCAAACAATTTTACTCCCATAAATAGTGTAAGGGAGTACATTGATATTCATATGGAGAAATATAAATGTTCATTGACATGTAATTATCATGTTCCCCCATATTTGACTAATAGGTTCTTTTAGTGGTTAAGGTGGACAAATCACTTCCATGCTTCTGTTAATTTTGTTGCATCAATTGAGACAACAATGCATGATTTGTTGAGATTACTGAGATGATGTACTTGCCACTTTTGCCTCCATCTATACCAATGGGAACACCATTTATAGCTCACAATTGTCACTACTTTTTGAAAAACTCCTAGGGAAAATAGAAGCATAGTGGGAAATCTTCCAGTAGTTCAGAACCCGATGTTTCTCATGTCTTTATTATCAGAATATAATATCATGGGATTTCCAATTTATTCTCATATTTGAGACCGAAAGTATTCCTACTACTCTTAAAACATTATATAAGAAAAAACATATAAACAACCTAAAATAACTTATCACATGTACACAATGTTTTTTTTAAGCCTGAGTTATGGCATTCCATCATTGAAATCTCCTGACAACTCCCTAAGACATTATGCACTTTTTGGCATGATTAGGTCAAGTTCCAAAACTCCTCAAACTTGGGACTGTGGGTAGTGTTTCCATGTCTAACATTCCCAAACACACATGCATAAGATTATGGAACTCAATTATGATGTATGGTTTGTATTTTATGCTTTAATGACAAGATCACTAAGTGTCCCTAAGAGAATTTAGGACATAACCCGCAACTCACCAAAAATGATCATTGTGACTCACATCGATGAACCATTGGCTCTATTGTGATCATGATAATCCATTGAATCTAGGGCAAACTCTCCCCCATGGGTCCATCACCCAAATATCATCTTGTTCATTGATCTCATGATCTAGGGTTTTCCTCAGAAAGTGACTATGCAGTTTTTGCATCATTAGGTCAAGTATTCAAACTCCTCTACCTTGGGATCATGGGTAGTGTTCCCATGTCAAACATGCAAAAAAACACATGCATGTGCTTACAAAAATCAACTTCGATGCTTGGATCACTTTTTATTCGCTTACGAAAAAATCACTAATTGTCCCTGAAAGGCTTTAGGAGGTGACTCACAACTCGCCATAAAATGACGATCATGGATTAGATCAACAAACCATTGACTCTGTTGGTGATCTAGCCAGCAACTGACAGGTTCACCTTCGACAGGTTTTCCTTGATAACCGACAGGTTCACCTTCGACAATATTTCCCTTGATAGTTTTAGCCGACAAGTTCGCATTCGACAGGTGCGCCCTCGACAGGTCCGCCTCGAATACAACATACCAACATGCTTTGCGACAGTTGAACTTCTGACCGTTATAAATTCTTGTAATTGAATGTAGCAGGTAGTAAAATGTCTCAACATCCTCTATATAAGCATGTACATTATGTAATATAGACATATTTTTTATCATCATCTAATTCCTCCATATTTCATGGAGCATAAGTAATAAATTGGTTCGAATTCTTGCATATTGTTTGTGTGTATATTTCTTGTCGACCTAGTGTGTTTCCTACTTTGCTGTTCCATTTTATATGCTTATGCCACGATAGAACTCGACTCATTTAGTTGACTATTGTCCCCAGCGTGCTCCTAGGAACTTGGATCACTGGTATCAAAGCAAGATCTTGTCTAGAGATTAAGTTACATAAGCACTTCCATCGGAGTTATTTAACTTATTCCTATTCAAACAAGCTTTCAAGCCTAGCAACACAAGTAGACACTTCCTTTTGTTAGATTTCTATCATTCAAGCTTAGCATTATGATCTTAGGATCTTTAACTAAGAGAATAACATGCACAACAATAAAACACAAGAGATAAGAGACACAAAGATTTTTCCTCGAGGAAACCATAAAGGAGAAAACCTCGCAACTTCCTTAGAGATAGAATCAACACCAAAATAGAAAAGCCCAAAACATAAAGATGATCTCCACAGCTTCTGTCTCTCTCTTACACACTAAGAGAGATTCTTCTCTCTCACTCATGCGCCCCAATGAGTGAGTGTGAGTGTTTTGAGTGTGATAAATAGAGAGGCTCACTCTCTATTTATATTCTTCCGTTCACTTGAAGTGCATTCCAACATGTCGGCCTCTCTTAACAATTACTTACTAGAGCCGACATCTTTTGGAGTGTCTAATAACCCTAGTGCCCCACAACTTGTGGGGAATTTGCCCTCTGCTCAACAAGGAGGGTTAACCTTGACTTAGATGGTGGGGACTATTGTCTCGAATTACAATGACTCACCTAGGGCCGACTTCACTAGGATAGTCTAATAACCCTAGGACCCCATAACTGTGGGGACTTTAACCCTTGACAAATAGGAGGGTTACCCAGAATGACTTGACATGACTTTCTCATTATAGAAACTTCCCGATCGGAACATTGGGGCATGACATGACTCAAATGCATCCCGGAATAAACATCGGGATACAATACATAAGAAATATGGATGAATACATTATGAAGTTACAAATACATCAAAACTCCCTCTTAACTAGGAAGGTATTCTCTTGACATAATTTATTAGCACAAGTCTTCTTCTCTGTATCATCTGAATCATAGTCAATCTCTCGTCATATTCATCTTCAAGTCATCTTCATCTTTAGGTCATCATCATGTTCAGGTCATCTTCATCTTGATCTGGATCATCACTCGATCTGGATCATCATCAAGTCTAGATCATCACTTGATCTGGATCATCACTATTGGATCATCAAGTCTAGATCATCAGTTGATCTGGATCATCATCACATCTGGATCGTCACTCGATCTGAATCATCATCAAGTCTAATTCATCATCTCATCTGGATCACTTGATCTGGATCATCATCGAGTCTGGATCATCATCACAACTGGATCATCACTTGGTCTAGATCGTCATCAAGTATGGATCATCACATTTGGATCACTTGATCTGGATCATCATTATGTCTGGATCACATGCTATCTCATAATGGTGCTATCTCGATTCTTCTCATCACAGGAAGTTCTACAAAGTCAATCCTATAGGCCTACCCTTCATGTAGGTCTTCATCAGTGCTTATATCTGACACTTAAGTCATAATGGCCTGCCCAGCTCTTACATTTGACCTCATCGTGTCAGAAAGGCATGCCCAACACTCACATCTAACCTCATCTTGTCAGAAAGGCCCAGCACTCACATCTGACCTCATCTTGTCAGAAAGGCTCAGCACTTATATTCGATCATGTGCGAGCACATCGCATCAAAAAGGCTCTACACTTACATCCAACCCCATCTTGCTGGAAAGGCACAGCACTCACATCTGACCATGTGTAAACACATCGTGCCAGAATGGCTCAACACTTATATCCAACCTCATCTTGTCGAAAAGGCTCTGCACTTACATTCGACCATGTGTAAACACATCGCATCGAAAGGGCGTGCACTCACATCTGATCATGTAGGAACTAATCCTATCATCGCATCAGAATGGCCCCTAGTCCCAGACTGAGCTACTCGGTAACTAACCAGGTGCCTCCATTCCCAGAATGGCAGTTGCGCTTACATCTGTCATACTCGATAGAATGGCCAACACTCACATTTGACATGGGAGGAGCTTAATCCTTTAGCCATGATAGAATTGTTCAGCCCTTACATCTGATCAAGTGGGAACACATCCCTCTATCACATCAGAATGGATTCTCGGTCCTAGACTGAGTTTTCCTTGTAACTGACCAGGCACCTCCATTCCCATAATGCTAATTGCCCTTACATCTATCCTACTCGACAGAATGGCCAGCACTCATATCTGACATGGAAGGAACCAATCCTCTTACCATGACAGAATGGCTCAGCACTTATATCTAACCTACTCGTCAGAATGGCTATGGATATTAGCACTCATATTTGACATGGAAGGAACCAATCCTCTCACCATGATAGAATGGCTCAGCCCTTACATCTGACCATGGAAGGAACTTAATCCTCTCCCATGTCAGAATGGCTCTAGGTCTCATCATTTCCCCTTAGAGGGAACCTCGATCTCAAGAACACCAAGCTTCTCCCTGAAGTACTCAAACTTCACTTTGGCCATTTCTAGCATAGAATCACATCAGGGCTGATTATGTCCAAGGATGACCTTGCAAGCTTCACAGGACCAATTACATCCGAGGGCAACCTGTCTCATCAACTATGCTAGAAATCCTTCTTTCAAGAGATCTTGAATTGGATCACTACTCCTCTCAAATAGAAAATGGCAAAATATTTTGCCTCAGCTGTACTCAGCGCCATGTAGGACTCCATCCTACCAAACCAAGAGATCACACTTGATCCCATACTGAAGTAGCACCTCGAAGTGCTCTTCCTATCAATGGCACTGTCTGCTCAATACGAATCCATATAATCTTTTGATTCGCCTCATACTTGAGCCCATAATCAACTGTACCCTTCAGGTACCTCACTGCATGCTTTGCAACCATCAGGAAAACATGTCTCAACGTGTTCACAGCAAAGCAAATATCTGGTCTCGCAATCATCAGGTACATCAAGGAACCAATCATCTGATGATACATCGTAACATCAACCGTCTCTGAATTAGCAACACTCAATAGCTTCAAGTTCGATGCCATAGGTGTGGTCATGCAGTCCATCATCCTGAACCTCTTTAGGATCTCTACTACATACTTCCTTTGTCCACACCTCCATGCCTAGAAAATAGTGCATCGACACATAACAGGAGCATCACTGGTCTTTCGCCTTCAACCTTGAAGCAAAGGTTGAGATCTTCATCAAGCTCATTATGTATCCGTTTCAACTCTTACTGGATGCAAATGTCTCTTCATAATCTATGCCTTATTTTCATGAGAAGCCTCGTGCTATGAATCTTGCTTTGTATGATGTTTCCATCTACTGCATGATGGAACTACGAACTTCCCTTCACATATCGATACTGTATCCTAGACATCATTCTTCTTGAACTGGTCTTCCCTTTCTTCTTGGTTCTTTCTTCATAGCTGGAAGGTTCTGAATCAATGATGTCACTACATTCATTTGATTGGATAGAAATATAGATCTATTCAAATGGAGTTGTCCAATGTACTCCTTTTCTGAAAACAGTGGAGGGAATCTCCCGGAACAGGAAGCCCTAGTTTTCTAATTTCTTCTGCAGAAATTCCTGTTATTGTTTCTATGGTATCTCCAAAATTATGGCTCCTCTGTCTCTGAGATTTTGTACTGAGGTAACCTTGCATGTCCCTGATCCAACACCATAGGTTTCACCAATTGGGACTTATGATCCTTTTCCCAAGGTGACCTGTTACTGAACTGTTCAGAACAACGAAGTTGTACGGACTTCCACGTGTCACTGGTTCATCTTCTGAGTCTGAAATTCAGACCACAGAAAGTACAGTCCATGCCCTTTTTGGAACATCTTCAGGAATTCTATTTGGACTTCTGTGGCTCAAGATATTTCAATTATCCCTAGGTGTCCTGTTTAGGGATGAATTTTGGAAAAGGCTGGAACCCTAACTTGGAGGGATCATATCTCCCAGAATATAACTAATCTGAGGCTAAATTTTGGACACAGTGTAGATCAGGATTTTATCTTTGGCCGTAGAAATTGTTAGCTCCTGATCCTTCGCAAATATTTGGATATAGCGAATGTACCAAAACTTAACAGTTTTAGTATTTAGGGTTTTTCTAGCTTGGGGTTAAACTAGGGTTTGACTTTCCTGAGTTTCACCCAACCAAAAATATTGATCCAAGTCTCTAAACTTTGGTTTTGATGAGGAGAGTAATCCTATGCTGGTCTCACTAAAAAATTCCTCTTCTGTAGAAAGCCCTAATTTCCGCATCGAAAACTGAAAATGCTCGGAATCGAATTCCGCTTCGACAGAAAGATGCGCCCTTCAATGGAGAGTCAGCCTAACATACTTTTGCTGATGGATTGTGGAGAGAGACCCAAAAAGTAATAAGCCCTAGCTTTTGTAGCTACACAATGTCTTCTTCTCAGGTTAGCTCTGATACCATGTTAGATTTCTATCATTCAATCTAGCATTATGATCTTAGGATCTTTAACTGAGAGAATAACATGCACAACAATAAAACACAAGAGACACAAAGAACTTTCCTCGGGAAAACCATAAAGGAGAAAACCCCGCAACTTCCTCAGAGATAGAATCAAAACCAAAATAGAAAATCCCAAATCATAAAGATGATCTCCATAGCTTCTGTCTCTCTCTCTCGCTCATGCACCCCAATGAGTGAGTGTGAGTGTGATAAATAGAGAGGCTCACTCTCTATTTATATTATGTTGTTCACTTGAAGTGCACTCCAACATGTTGGCCTCACTTAACAATTACTTACTAGAGTCGATATCTCTTGGAGTGTCTAATAACCCTAGTGCCCCACAACTTGTGGGGACTTTGCCCTCTACTCAACAAGGAGGGTTAACCTTGACTTAGATGGTGGGGACTATTGCCCTGACTTACAATGACTCACCTAGGGTCGACTTCACTAGGATAGTCTAATAACCCTATGGCCCCATAACTGTGGGGACTTTAACCCTTGACAAATAGGAGGGTTACCCACAATGACTTGACATGACTTTCTCATTATAGAAACTTCCCGATCAAAGCATTGGGGCATGACATGACTCAAATACATCCTGGAATAAACATCAGGTTACAATACATAAGAAATATGGATGAATACTTTCCGAAGTTACAAATACATCAACACCTTCGACTTCAGAAAATATGACTGAAGAAGCAGACAATAGACATGCAACTAATGAGACAAAGGAACTCATAGAAAAAGCATTGCCTCTCCAATGAACCGAAATGTTCACCCAGTTGAGTGAGATACTCTTGAGATTCACTGCGAACTATGAGGAATCCTTGACGCGATCTCACTTCGATAAAATCAGCCCGTTCAAAGTGCAAATGAATTTGAACATACCAAACCTTGAAGGCAATATTGACATGGAATCCATCGACAATTGGGTACAATCATAATATACGGTAAATCAACTCTTCGAAGCGAAAAAGATCACCATTGCATCGTTGAAGATGTAAACCTTTGTACAATGCTGGTGGGAGAACTTATTGACAAAAATGGAAAAAGAAGAAGTACCCATCGACACATGGGAAAAAATTGTCGAATATGTTTGAAAGGATTTCTACCCGCCCAAGTACCTTGAACAACAGTACAAGAAGTGGCAGCAGCTAAAACTACTACATTTTGATCCAAAATCTGACGGCGTGTGGATTTCTCTTTTTAAACTTACCAAAAATCACAAGGATACATTTTTTTTTTGTAAATGTGGCCACAAGCGTCGGTGAAGCGATGGCTATTCTCATAACCGTCGGTTAAGCGACGGCGTGTTAGTAAGCGTCGCTTAAGCGACGGCGCCAATTATTTAACATGGAAAGCGATGGCGTGTTAGTAAGCGTCGCTTAAGCGACGGCGCCAATTATTTAACATGGAAAGCGCCGTCGCATATCCGACGCTTAGGTTCATTTCCTACACACATATTTGGTTTGATGTTCTATCATTAATGAACATAATATTTGTTGCATTTATCCAGATGAATATTTATACCACTTTGACAACTCTTGTAAATCACCCACTTATTTTTTTCAAGGAAAATCTTGTGGGGAAATGTAAGGGATGCTTCTCCAAATTTGTGGATAGCATCATTGGTAAAATTGTCAACATAAAATAGTTCCTTCAACGCAGGGGATTCGAATTCGCCATTTGCTAGCATGAAATTAGCCAAATGTCGAGCAACATTTGCGACAATCAGTTGAGCCAATCTCTTTGGCTGAAATTTTTTTGGAAACATCTTATCCCACCCTCAAGCACTTAAGTGAGTGATATCGTTGGTACCTTACCAACACTAATTGACCCACAAAGGGCAAGTGTGTCACAAGCATGATTTGAACCAAGGCAGGGAATCGAGAGGATAACAACTTCTCCTCTTAATCACCCAAGCTAAATCCAATTGACAAAAAAAGTCTAGAACATCTGGTTCGACCCTCAAGCACTTAAGCAAAATTGATATTGTTGATACCTTCCCAACCCCAATAGGCCAAACATTTGAACTTGGATGAGGATAATAACTTCTCCTCTTAACCACCCAAGTTATACCAAATTGACTTGTAAATCATTACTTGTATTATTCAAATACAAAATCTAGTTATATTTATTTTCCAATCCTTTTTGGTTGAATGTTTTAATGTTAAAGAAGATACTATTCTCTTATTTTTTTAAAGGAAACAATCTATTGATGAAACCCAAAGACGCTTCCCCACATTTTGTTGATGGTGTCTATAATAAACTCACCAACATATACTAGTATGCCTCATCCTTTTGGATCTAGCCATTGACTTTTGTTGCCATTGCCACCATAACTCATTGATCCTCACTAGAAGAATTGAACCCATGTTAGTGGTAGGACATTGCAATCCTTAAATAGACTAACCTACCATTCACAACTAACAAACATGAAATTTGTAAGTTTTCACTAGTGACGAAGGCTCAATTACTATAAGGGCATTCCACCCTTGAGGTTGCCACGGGGCATCCAAAGGTAGTAGTCGAATATGTGAGGCTTGCCTTGCACTCTTTGTGTACACATCAGTGGATCAAAACCCACCCTTTTGTCATCCTTAAGACATGACACTAATTATTACGGCTACAAAGAGTGGGAAATAGCTCAATCGATTAGGAGGAAGCTTATCAACCTTCCCATTCAGTTTTTGACTCACGCAATATATTGATAGGAAATGTCTTGGTTGGAAAAAAAGTGCCTCATAGTTAAACCTTAAGTTGAGTCATAGTTTTAATGACATCTTGACCTTTGGTTGAGTCAAGAGTTTATGGTATATGTAACTTGTCTTCATTGCATCAATATTATAAAGTATGATAGCAAGTAGTCGATTTAATAAGGAGGCGAGACGAGGTCCTTTTGATAAACTACCTATCTTAATTCAATAAAAAAGTCTTCATATATCTCGTTATACCATGGTCACAATTAACAATAAAAAAGTCTTCATATATCTCGTTAGACCATGGCCACAATTAATAATAAGTCGAGGGCATACACCACGGTTGGAGATTTTGCATACATTCTACGGCCACAATTAATAACAAGTCGAGGGCATACACCACGGTTGGAAATTTTGCGTTGACCATACATTCTACGGTATCTATTTGAGAAGATATTGAAGGAAAGCCCTATAAATTGAAAAGGTCATGTGACTAGTTGAAAAGTGTATTCAAGTGGAAACTCGTCGAATGGACAGCGAAAAATAGGAGCGGCCCAATCGATGCACTGGGCGAATTGAGGCCGGAGAAAAATCGATTTTTTTTTCCTCCATTAAATCACCATTTTTGACGACTGATCATTTGACCGAGTCCGGGGTCCTGTCTGTGCATCTGCTTAAAAGAATGTTCTACACTTCTCCTACCTTGTACTGTTAATTAAATCCGAGTGTATTTTGAACTACCTTCATTCCCCCCGTAAGCCTGTTGCCTGCATTGAACCCAAGAGAACTGGGTGGAGCCGATAGCCTGGAGTTCAAGACTGGAAGCCGGAATATTACCAGGTTTTCATATACATGCCATGATTTCTCTATTTTTTAATTCATATTTCTACAATATTCATTGTTTTTCCTCTTTTTTTAATTATGTTCACCGGCACCATTTACTGTGAAAGTTATTTTCACAATTTTTTGTTTCCAATGGCATGCTCATGATTATTTTTGGATGCCTTCGGTACCGGATCACCTCCCCCTTCTAGGACCAAATTTGATAGCATAGGTGTCCATGTGAACAGGCAGATTTCCTCTTTATAACCCTTCATTAGGTCGTTCTCCGTGTGTCCATGTGAACTTTAAGTTTATCGGAAAGTAAATCGATCAATCCACACTCCTTTTATAAATTCATGCAGATAGAGCTCTAGAGATGCCCACATACTCTTAACAAAACTCGGATAGGCCCCTATTTCTTGTACTTCGAGAAGACATCCGGTCTTTAACCCCTGTGTCTTTTATATGTATTCCTTTTGTCAATCCTACTGATTTTCTACAATACTGAAATTACCTGAGCCCTCCAGGTTATTGGTTGAGAAGCATAAAACCACTTCTACCTTGCAGGATACATTCCTAGCTGTTGTTTTAACAAAGCAGGGTAAAGCTTTGACAAATTGACAAAGCTGATCTTGTTCCCACCTTTGCTATTTTTTTTCAGTCAGCGTGCTTCTTTTGTTTCTACAAGAGTTTTCTTTACATTGAAAAGCATTATTGTATTGTTTCTACACATGTCCAAGCTCCCCAAAACATCAGATCAACAGGCTTGAGTTTTGGAGATGCCAAGAGTGGTTACCATGCAACTAGGCAATGTAGCCATGGTTGTGATCTATAATACAGAGTGACTTGGAGCTATTGTTTATAAAACACAACTGTGACCAACAAGAATATTGTTGATGAATCTGATGGGCCTCTTTGCTTTTCCTTCTGTACTAGTCATTTTTTCATTCACCCAAAAAATTCAGAGTAAAGCCATGTTTATGTTCTCTTTGAAATTTCTTTCTTGCTGGAAGCCATCTCTGCATTCAATCAATGCCTTCTATAATCTTGTCATTTCAAAGGACAAAATAGAGTTAAAAGTGCCAGTTTTTAAATAGATAAATACCCTCCAGCAAAGTAATAGATTGTAATGACTTACTTATTAGCCTGAATGAGCAATCAAAGGACCCCAGAAGAAGTTTGATCTCATTGAAGCCATGCTGGCCCTAAATCTATAAAATGCTATGTCGTGCAATTTAGATCATGTGACAGATATTATTCCCACAGTCCTAGAGATAGAGAATCACACATGGAGCTAATTTGCTGTGCATCAACCAAAATACAGTGGACCCAATTTGAGATGAGTTCAAAAACTGTTATGCATTTGATATTTACCGACTGTCCACTACATCTCCATTTGTAACCTTCATCTATGTGCATTTTTATCTTCATGGAGGTGTTCACAGGATAAATTGTTCTCAAGTTGCACTTAACAAAATTGCTCAATTCTGGGAAGTTTCCCTGTTTAACTTTATTTAAGACTAGCTCCTCTGTAATAGTAATAGTTCATCTCTACCTCATTTAGGATGCTAATGGCCTTTAATTTTACAGATACAAGAGTATTAAGCACAATGCTCAATTTTTTTATTAGTCAGCAATAAACAACAGTTCTCAAGATTGAAATACTATTCATCAGGTATGTCGACTTTTCTGCATGAAGTGAGGACATACCTCAATCCTGAGAATTTTGAACACTCTTCCTGAAACACTAGGAAAAGGATTACTTTTACCGAAACCAATTATTCAGGCATTGAAAGTGGGGAGTTAGTTGAAAACATATCTACAACTTTCCTGACTTCAACACAGGCCCTGTGTATAATAAATTCCAAGTTAAACATGTATAAGCAAACTTCCAAGTTAAGAGATCGGTTCTCATGAGTAGACATCAATTGAATGTCATCAACATCCCAACACATTCAAACAACAAAAGGTGCTGATCGATAAACAAGGTAAAGTAATATCTTTCTGATGTCACACAATAATCTGTGGAAGAGCCTTGCCCTCTTCCCTCTGATTGTGTATTCCTCAAAAATGAATGAGAATAAGTCCACTTTCAAGAGTCAAGACAGTTTCTCCAGAAGTAGATCAACTAAGCGAATTGAGGGCCAATGGAACAGATTCTAAATCCTCTCCCATTTCTCTTGAGTCTTTCA
>LPNX010847173.1:0-12659 GCA_001517045.1 Pseudotsuga menziesii
AGATCTCTGTTAATACTAAGCTTCGCTGTGGATTCCCTGTAGTGGGTTATGCAAGCTTGGGTTTTGTTTATTATGCTATGAAATTATATGTGAATGAATTTTAAGTTAACAGGAAGTTGAATAATAATTCTTTAGAAAGGCAAAGGTACAGTAATACCCCTCTCTGCATGCAGAAACCTGATTCTGCGGCACCCCATTGCTGTTTCGGGTGAGACTGCAACCTGCGTGCAGGTTGTTGTCGAAAGGGCCAACACAGTGCGTCTTTTGTTGGTGTGACGTATAAAGCGTTAACCCGGGTCTGCCCAAGTGCCCAACAAATTGGTTCCGTTGCCGGGACTTGAACTCGGGTCTCTCGGGTGAGAGCCGAGTATCCTAACCAACTAGACTACAACGGAAGACCTAATTCCGTAGCCGGGACTTGAACAGCCCACAACAGGTCTGTAAAAAAGGCCTTGCCCTTGGACCAGCGAAGGATATCACACCAGTCCCGGAGGTCCGGTGCGCTAATGTTGATGGCGCCGAAGACATACCTGCGCAGCAACACCAGCAGGCGTCGCAGCTACAGGGGGCTTCGATGGATAAAGTAAGTACACTATCTTCTTTCTTGCAGAGCTGTATGAAACTCTTGCGCAATCAGAACGCTCTAAACGAGCTGCAAAAATTTCTTGCTGTCACAGACCATCAGAGAGGAATTGATCAGGAGAAAACTATTAGTCGTGTCCGACGGACGGGGAGGGAAATGAGGTTGAATGTTCAGATAGGAGACTATGATATGACTGACGTCATCCTTGATCTGGGATCAGACGTCAATGTCCTCCCTAAGCAGACGTGGGGACAAATGGGAACGCCTTCCCTGGTTTGGTCACCTATACAGCTGCGACTAGCTAACCAGCAAAGGATTGTACCGCTAGGGAGACTTCTTAGTGTCCCAATCGACATCGATGGGGTCAGTACTCTGGCGGATTTTGAAGTTATTGAGATCATTGATGACAGAAACCCTTACCCAGCCCTGTTGGGAATTGAGTGGGCCATGGCCAATGCTGCAGTCATCAACCTTAAAAGGCGGCAGATGACCTTCGAAGGAAATGGTCTGCGCGTTATTATACCCCTCGATCCATCCCAAGGAGAGCGATATACAGAACCACTCAGAGATGAAGGGGAGCAGGATACCTTAGACCACATCTATAACATTACAGCCACGGATGCAGATTATGTCGAACCTAATACTGATGGTGTAATGGATTGGAAATGTGATAGCTCCTGCATGTCTGATTCAGACGATGGTCTGGAGAATTGGCAGCAACGACTGTACGAGCTACATGGCCATAGGTGCGCACAGATCACTCAGTCTCTTCGATGCCTCAGAGCACAGCTTCGAGAACTGCCTGCCCACGTCGGGATGACAGACCTTGGACACACTCTTCTGTGGATGCCAGACCAAGTACCTCAGTCTCAGCACATCCAGCATCTAGAAATAACAATAGGCGCTATCACAGCATGGGGGGCCGACTCTACAAAAATTCAGCTCCGACGGAGAACCTACCAGAAGGTCGCGCGCACCACATCTATAAGACAAGCTCAAGACGTGCGACATAAGTTTCAGGGGCAGAGCCAAGACACTCACACCTCAAATTTAATCATCCTATCACGGATATTACCGGGTTGGGTCGCAGCGCACTATTGGGCCGCAGTTTCTTATCGCCCCGAAGCTGCGACCATGCCTCTGCCGCAGACTGCAACTGTTTCGAGGACCAAAATTCGACCGTTGGGAGGTAACCCGTTTGGCGGCGGCGGGATTTTAAGAGCTTTAAATGACTGTACTAAGACCGGTACTGGCAATTACGTCCCGCAAGGCCAATATTTCCCTCCGATTTGGTGCCTTCAATGCACTGTCCTCCCCAAATTGATTGCTAGCGTGTATAAGAAGATCCCTAAGATAGGAAAAATCACATTCTGTATTCCTTTAAGCTTTGTGCCTGAACCCATGACCACTGAACGTGAGATTGACGCCTTGGTCCGAGAATTCGAGTAAGAGGGTCTGATCACCTGCTCTATTCGGCCGCCTGCCCTAGCCCACTGTGAAGCCACTCCCCCAGCACCACTACGGCCGATGCAGACACGGTCTGCTAGGAAAAAGTCTAGAGCTGAAATTCGCACCAAACACAACCAAGACCGACTGCAGCAAACAGGGAAAACATCAGCAGCTCATCCCATGGAGCCCTCTGGTTCCTCCCAGGCCCCGACCAGAGAAAGGGAGAATATTCCGCCGCCACGACCACCATACTTACCACCTGTTCGCCCAGGCACCACGCTACCCTGGCGGACAAAACAGTTTACATTAGCCACACCGTCATTACCATCAGGAGTGCAGCTGATTGGCAGTATGACAAGGAAGATTGATCGACTTAAGTATAGCGATCATGACACCAATGACTATGGCAAGTTCCCACAGTTTGACCCAGCCGAATACTTGCACCGCGTCAGGTACCCCGACCACGAGGTCACGCTACTGGAAGTGCAAACATGGGCTGCGGGTTGGGACAAAGCTGGCCTACTCAAGCTATTCAACATTACCCATTTTGGACGCGGTATACATGTGACTGTAGTGGCCAAGCAGTTACTAGCCTTAGTGCATGACGGCTATCTATGGATAGGGGACCAACAAGTTCCTATCGACGCCGCCCTTATCCATAGGATCACAGGACTACCTATGGCAGGACCAGATCTGAGAACCGAGTTTCCGTCCAAACATGAAGACACAAAGCTCGCACAAACCATGAAGGAGCGGTTTGGCCTGACAAAAGGGAAACGAGGGTATCATACGTCCGCGATTCAGGCACAGCCCATTCGGTTTGCAGTTGAACTCTTATCCTGCAAACTTATACGGAAATGCAGGCCAACTGAAGTTCCTGCCCCGGTTATCAGGATTGCTATGAACTGCGCCGAGGGGTATACTTATAATTGGGCTGGCTATCTTGCGAAGGAGTTTTTGGAGGATGCCCGCGATGCGCAAGAAAAAGGTAGACCTTTTCATTATTCATGGCTTATAATCCTTATTGCATTAGTTGGATGGAAATAACCCACTGAAGCTTAGTTTGCCGAAATAAACCCCGGCACACCGGGAGCAGCGAGGTATGCCTCCCTTTGGGTATCCACAGATAAGGATACTCAACAGATGACGAACACCGTGTTCGTATTCTATGCCATGAGCCTTCACTATGAGATAGTGCGAACACCTCGCCTTACCAACGAGGTGTTCTCTCAGTACGAGGGGATTGCGCACTTTAGCGCCGACATGCATCATGTCTTCATTCAAGCTCGTGCAGACCCTCAACGGCAATGTTTCAAATTACCATATGTAGTCACCGAACTAGATATCCAGCGGATCGTTCAGCAATGGCCGGCTGAATGGCTGAAAGATCTAGGAAAAAAACCTTCTATTCCGGTTCCTCCAGCTATCAATACTGGCGCAGGTACTAGTCAGGCGCAGCAGCAAAGCCCGTTGGAAGATAGCGAAGATCCAAGTGATTCCTAGATAAATGATAATGACCAGGGTGGTGATAGTGAACAGGATGAGCAGGATGAACAAGATGAGGAGTCGGTCAAAACCATAACAGATCCTACCGCACCGACGAAACGCAAGTCACCAGAAGTTGCCGAGGTAACCAAGCCGCAGTCTCGCAAGAAGGTAAAGGCATCAAAGGATAGAGATATCGAGGAGGAAGCCTCTGTCACGATGAGTGCACTAGAGCATGCTCTTGAACAATCTACGTTGGTGCTCACTAAAAAATGGTCTGAATTCGCGGAGCTACATCTTTCCAGCCTCGCAGGTCTCACAACCAGGGTATCAGAGATAAAAGAGCTAATCGCAAAACCAGCACCCAGCACTGCGGCAAGCAGCACTATGGCACCCCCGCAGCAGGATAGTAGGCAATGGCCACTTAGGGATCCCCAGGAACAGGTTTCAAGTGCAACCCTGATGCAGCCTGACATCGCTTCTCGACCCCCGACAAATATAACTGCAGAGCTTGATTATACAAAGATCCCTACGTCAGAGTTGCACCTCTGGCAGCTCACGATTACAAAGGAGCTCCATACCCGAGCCCAAGTGTCACAAATCCAACTGGAAGAATCCATCAAGAAAAACAAAACTTCCGCCGCACGCCTACAAGAGATCGAGCAACAAAAGAAAGAGGCTGAGCAGACAACAACCACGCTACTGCAAGCATTGGATGAGGCATGTCGAAGTCTGTCTGACTCCGACATACAGAAAACAGAGGAACCCAAGCAGAAGATTGCTAAGATGAAAGACTATGCCCAGCAGTCCCACAGCGAATTGGAACGGATGAAGATAGAATATCAGCAACAGATTGCAGAACTTCAACTGCGCATTCCCCCCGAGACTCCTCCAGAGGTCCGAGAACAGCGCCAGCAGGATATCAAGGCTTCAGTAACAAAAATATCAGACAACATGGCTAGTGTCGCAAAACTAATGGAAGACAGCATAGAAGCTTGGGCAAATCTACAGGATCATCCCGATGTAGGGAAGATTCAGGAAACCATCAAGTTGTTCCAGGATGAGCTCGATGCAGTCCGAATAGAAATCAAGACGCTGCCACCCATGCAGAAGATGGCTAAAGTAAAACGCAGCAAGGAACTTAACAGGAAATCGAGTCTTGCAGGACGAAGGTGACAATGCTTGAAAGTGCGCTACAGCCCCTGGTTGATGAAGCCTTAGAGTTAACCAATGCTGCCGAAGGCCAGCTCACAATTTTGAAGACATATGACAATTTTGCCCAGGAAAAGGCTGACACAGACTCTTCTTCAGTATTACAGGAGATGGTGGAAAAGGAGAAAGCCACTGATGAAATACTGCATAATCTCACCAGTCGTTTCCAGACCCTCGCACAAAAGATTCTCCCGCCAGAGAAAGATGCAGAGTGTCCCGGGACGGGCCACTAGTGAGTCTTAGGGACCTGTTGGGGCGCATACTCCATAGGAGGTAACTCCGCGGTTAATTAGAAAATTTGTAAGCGGAGCTATGGGTCAAAATAGTCTTAGGGGTGTCAGGGTAAGTCAAAACCCTCTCTTTTTGTAATAAACTCATGGTTTAAATTCAGGGTTTAGGGTTTTTGTGGGTGCCCATGGTTTAAGATCATGGTTTTTGTGAAATTGCGCAGTATAAATAAGCGCTTATGTAAAAGGGATAGGTTAGGATTTTGATGTAAAGAAAGATAAGGTGAAGTAAGGTTGGTTTTTGTAAGGAAAGGACAAGTCCCAGCTCTGTGCGTGGACGACCTCTGCAGCTGTGTGCGCAGAGGGTTTTTGTAAGGAAGAAAGGAAGATCTGCAGCTGTGTGCGTAGAAGCCTACTGCTATGTGCGCGGCTGTTAAGAGTTGAAGGAATCTGCAGCTGAGTGCGCAGATAAACTGTGGTTTTTGAGGAAAGAGGAATAAAACGCAGTTTGTGGACGTAGCCCCTACACTGGGGGTGAACCACGTTATATTTGTTGTTGTGGTTTCGCTGTGTTGTTTCTGTTTCTGTCATTTTCATGCATTAAACTGAATATATCTGATAATATAAGATCTCTGTTAATACTAAGCTTCGCTGTGGATTCCCTGTAGTGGGTTATGCAAGCTTGGGTTTTGTTTATTATGCTATGAAATTATATGTGAATGAATGTTAAGTTAACAGGAAGTTGAATAATAACTCTTTATAAAGGCAAAGGTACAGTAATACCCCTCTCTGCATGAAGAAACCTGATTCTGCGGCACCCCATTGCTGTTTCGGGTGAGACTGCAACCTGCGCGCAGGTTGTTGCCGAAAGGGCCAACACAGTGGGTCTTTTGTTGGTGCGACGTATAAAGCGTTAACCCGGGTCTGCCCAAGTGCCCAACAATTCACTGGACCCTATCCATTCTACATATTTGCTTCGTTGAGGACCCTATCCAAAAGTCCACTTTCCAAAGCCGAAATCTCACATTTGTCTATTTTTAAGGTTTGTCATAACTTCTTTGATTCTCATCCAATCACCTTTAAATTTCTCCATAGTATTCATTTCATATTTCTTCTTTCTTGTTCCTCTTTCACAAATTTTCTCATTCTTTCCCTATGCTTCTGAAATCCCCATTTCCTGCTTCCCTATCTCTCAGAAAGTGTCCAAAACATAGTCAAACCCCAATTACCCATCTAGGTTTTTCCCATCTCCAAATTTTCATTTTATTAAAAAAAATTGTCTTTGTTTTTCTACCCATTCCTGCTTGTCCCCCCCCCAAAAAAACATGCTAATTTGTCACCCACGCTTGAGAATAAAAAAAAATGGAAGACGAACTTGTCGCTCTCAAGACCAAAATCCAATATCTTGATGAAAAAATTATCATCCTCCATCTTCAACATTCAATCAAGAACAATAAACGACAGCCAGAGTCTTCTGTGGACAATGGGTTCTCTTCTTCCACAATTTTCGTGGGATGAATCTTGATTTTTTCCCACCCCAACACTCTCAGTTGCCGGCTGAGAATGATCAATAACCAGGATAGAATATCCCGACGATGCTTTCAAACTATCGCTTAAGTGGTGATGATCTGACTGGATGGATATACAGAATAAAACAATATTTCAATCTCCATAACACTTTTGATAACAACAAAGTCCCACTTGCATCCTTTCATTTGGAACATGAAACCATTCAATGGTTTTGTTGGTACATCAAGGCTCATGAAGAGCCAAAATAGACATATTTTTTCGAACTCCTTTTGTAATGATTACGCCCTAGTTCTTTTGATGACTTCACATGAGCACTAGCTAAACTTCACCAAACTAGCACTATGAGAGAGTATGAGACACAATTCAGAAACTTGCCAATTAAACAAAAGTATTGTTTGAAGGATGCAATCCGATCTGTGGTAAAAATGTTCTATCCTAGCACAATAATGGAAGCCTAGGGTTGACTAAGTTAGCATAGGACAAGATTGGATATCTCAACAACGCTCCAAATCAACTTTTGTTCCATTCAGAACTATGGTTTCCGAAAGACCTCCAATCAAACCAGCTCCTAGAACCGCTCCTATCAATCATTTTTTCTGAAACCGAGATGCAAGCACGTAGAGAAAAAATGGCTTTGTTATAATTGTGATGAGAAATTCAATGAGGGACATAGATGTGTTGAGAAAAAACTCTATCTTTTGGATGTGGATTCTTCGCCTACACCTTAAATTTTTGAAGAGGCTCAAGATTGAGTAGATGATTAGTTCGACATATAGTAGCCGCATGTTGACCCTGCTTCTCAGGATGATAACCTGGATATATCTATCCATGCATTGCTCTTAGTCACCAACCCACTAACCATGTGAGTCAAGGGTCTCTTACAATACTCATTGATTCTGGTAGCACTCATAAATTCACCTACCCTAGGGTCGCCTGGCAAATAGGATGATTATTTTGTCCATGTTTGCTCCATCTTTGAAGTCATGATTAATAATGGGGGCACCTTACCTTGCAAGGGGAAGTTTCGCAATGTGTGTATCTCTATTGGATATTATAACTTGCGCTCCAACATGTTTTCCTTTCCCTTAAATAGATGTGATGTAGTTTTACAAGCTCAATTTTTACGCACACTTGGACCCATCTTATGGGATTGTGTTTATCTATGGATGCAATTTTTAGTCAATGGGAAAAAAAACACATTGAAGGGCTTACAACCAGGGTTTCTCAGCATCATCATTTCAAGTTGCATGGAAAATATCCTTAAGAATTATTTACATGGACATATATTTAGGTGGATTTTATTGAATGGATCCCTAAACGTAGAGGGATGATAATGAGCTTTGCTGTGGTTTTTTCGCCTCTCCAAATATAGTAATTTTGGTGCCCTTAGAAATCCATATACCACCTCCTCATTTGCACAAATTTTCATGAACCAGATCTTTTTTCTTCATGGAATCCCTTCTTCCATTTTCTCAGACTACGATGCAACTTTCACAAGTCATTTTTGAACAGAACTATTTCACTACACTCGCACCAAACTGAAGATGATTTTAGGTTATCACCCACAAACATATGGTCAGACTGAAGTTATCAACAAATGTTTGGAAACCTATCTTTGTTTCTTCACCTATGAATAATAGCATCAGTGGGAAAATTGGTTCCCTCTCGTTGAATGGTGGAACAATATGTCCTACCATACTGCATCTAAAAATCACCTAAAAATATTGCATATGCAGAAGCTTATGGTCAGGAACCACCACTAATCCTTCCATACACCCCTAACATTTCACTAGTTCAAGAAGTTGACACGGTTCTCCAAAATCGAGATTAAATTCTTCACATTTTGGAAGACAGTTTTCACATAGCAAGAAACTGAATGAAACAACAAGCCGATCAGCACCATTCTGAGTGCACTTTTCAAGTTGGTGATATACTTATTCTTTGTCTACACCCTTACAAGAAGTACTCCCTGAAACTCAAAGGGTGTCATAATCTAGATCCAAATTTCTATGGGCCATATAAGGTTCTTCAAAATATTGGGTCTATTGCTTATAAATTGGAACTTCCTCCTTCTTGCATTCACCCTATATTTCATGTCTCTTTTCATAAGAAATCTATTGGCACCAACATCATAGCACAAACTGTTTTACCAGAACTAGATAATGAAGATCCATCATTTTCAATCCGAAATCCATCCCCAATAGTCGCACTTGTTAGCTTTTCTCTTGATCAATCATAGATGTATTAATTCAGTGCCATGGCATGCAACTAGCCTAATTGCTACATGGGAACCACTCCTTCAAATTCAACAACATTTTCAACATCTAAAGCTTTGAGGACGAATCTTTTCTAAGAGGGAGGGGATGTTAGGTAACCGGTTCAACCCTTATCTTTACTTCATTAGTATATTGTTGTTGGACGCATTTTATTTGTAATTTTTTCTCATGAGTATATTGTATTATCTCACCTTCATGGGGAGTAATAGTTGTTTATATTAGACCTATTATATAAGTATGTGTTGAGGCCAACAAAGGAATCCATGAGTTATTTATATTGATCTTGCTCAAAGGAGGTTGCCTCCTCAATGTGGCCTGCGATCAATAAATTCCCTCTATGTTCTTCTATTTCTATTATGTCATGCATTTTCATTATTTATTACTGAAGGAAAGCTAATGTTTTTTGTAAACAAGGGTCCAAAAAATTTAATAAGGTAACAAATACATCGAGGCAAAGACTGATGTTATTAAGTAACATGTATGGTGATATTTTTGGTATGTTTGGTTTCAACAAATTGAATGTGTCATACATAGAGTTTGTAGCTGCATGGAGAGATTGTAGAGAACAATGGGTACTTATAGGACAACATATTAGGATTTCCACTTTCAAGAGGAATTCTTATTTAAGAATCATAGGTTTTGTATTACATTATCGAGGATTTAGTCCAAGTGTCCGGATGTAGGTGCAAATTTGGCACACATTTGGCATGAACAAAAATTTTCCCATCCCCTCTCAATTAATTTATGAGTTAGTTAATTAGAAAATCTATTTATTGAAGAGTTAGTTCTCGGTATATCAATAAAATTCATTTGTCCCTTCGCTAGTAAATTATTTGTCATTGATATGAAAGATAAGTACAGAGAATCATAATAGTAAAAGGAAGTTTGAGCTACAAACGAGGATGGAAAGAAGGAGCACTTGAAACGTTTGTAGCATTACACACACCAATGGACTTCCAATGCAATCAAATAGTTACAAGATTATTACTAAATATAATTGGTTGCAAGAAAGGGTACTTAAAGTCTTTTTCTTTTATTTGATGAAGAAAACACCAAATTCATTTTCCAATTCACTTTGTTGGAGTTAGAGACTGGCTTGTAATGCAATCATTAAAAGTTGTATGTTTTTCAAATTAATCTTCATTTAGTCTTTTTTTGTAACTAGATTCAAACTTGTTGTTCAATTTCACATTAAATTGAGCAGCCAAAAATTTTGCAACAATAATCTTAAATCTAAGCATCCATAATTCAATAATGAAATCAAACATTATGTTATGCCCAATTATGTTTGGTTGGAAAAGAGAAAAAAAAAGGAGTGACAAAATAAAGAAAAAGTGTTCATTTAAAAATGTATAGTATTCCACCAATTTATGTGAGAGAATCTCAATGGTCACAAACCAATATAAATAAATAACTTAAAATAAAAAGATTTTGACTATAAAATTATTTAAGCACGTTCTTTTAAAATAAACTAATAAAATTAAATAATATAATATAAATAATTTAAACTCACAGGTTTTGATTGCAAAGTTACTTAAAGAAATTTAAGGATAAATTTACAATTCCATTGCATGATAAATGCCTAAGAAATATTTAGAAAAAAAATAAGGATTAAAATCATACTAACCTTCTTTCGATCTTGAATTAGAATACATATTTTTCTCTCCATGAGTCATTTGTGTTGGAAAAACTTGTTCACTCCCATGCTCTTCTCTCCCAATGTTCTCGCTGTAACCTTTTCTAAAATTATTTCCACCTTCATTCAAAACTAACAAGCATATCAGGACATTCCATTAAGTATTTTAAAAGTTGTATGTGTTTCAAATTAATCTTCATTTAGTCTTTTTTTGTAACTAGATTCAAATTTGTTGTTCAATTTCACATTAAATTGAGCAACCAAAAATTTTGGAACAATAATTTTAAATCTAAGCATCCATAATTCAATAATGAAATCAAACATTATGTTATGCCCAATTATGTTTCGTTGAAAAAGAGAAAAAAAAGGAGTGACAAAATAAAGAAAAAGTGTTCATTTAAAAATGTATAGTATTCCATCAATTTATGTGAGAGAATCTCAAAGGTCACAAACCAATATAAATAAATAACTTAAAATAAAAAGATTTTGATTATAAAATTATTTAAGCACATTCTTTTAAACTAAACTAATATAATATAAATAATTTAAACTCAGAGGTTTTGACTGCAAAGTTACTTAAAGAAATTTAAGGATAAATTTACTATTCCATTGCATGATAAATGCCTAAGAAATATTTAGAAAAAAAAATAAGGATTAAAATCATACTAACCTTCTTTCGATGTTGAATTAGAATACATATTTTTCTCTCCATGAGTCATTTGTGTTGGAAAAACCTGTTCACTCCCATCGTCTTCTCTCCCAATGTTCTCGCTGTAACTTTTTCTAAAATTATTTCCACCTTCATTCAAAACTAACAAGCATATCAGGACATTCCATTAAGTATTTTAAAAGTTGTATGTGTTTCAAATTAATCTTCATTTAGTCTTTTTTTGTAACTAGATTCAAATTTGTTGTTCAATTTCACATTAAATTGAGTAGCCAAAAATTTTCGAACATTAATCTTAAATCTAAGCATCCATAATTCAATAATGAAATTAAACATTATGTTATACCCAATTATGTTTCGTTGAAAAAGAGAAAAAAAAAGGAGCAACAAAATAAAGAAAAAGTGTTCATTTAAAAATGTATAGTATTCCATCAATTTATGTGAGAGAATCTCAAAGATCACAAACCAATATAAATAAATAACTTAAAATAAAAAGATTTTGATTATAAAATTATTTAAGCACATTCTTTTAAAATAAACTAATATAAATAAATAATATAATATAAATAATTTAAACTCAGAGGCTTTGATTGCAAAGTTACTTAAAGAAATTTAAGGATAAATTTACAATTCCATTGCATGATAAATTCCTAAGATATATTTAGAAAAAAAATAAGAATTAAAATCATACTAACCTTCTTTCGATCTTGAATTAGAATACATATTTTTCTCTCCATGAGTCATTTGTGTTGGAAAAACCTTTTCACTCCCATCCTCTTCTCTCCCAATGTTCTCGCTGTAACTTTTTCTAAAATTATTTCCACCTTCATTCAAAACTAACAAGCATATTAGGACATTCCATTAAGTATTTTAAAAGTTGTATGTGTTTCAAATTAATCTTCATTTAGTCTTTTTTTGTAACTAGATTCAAATTTGTTGTTCAATTTCACATTAAATTGAGCAGCCAAAAATTTTGGAACAATAATCTTAAATCTAAGAATCCATAATTCAATAATGAAATCAAACATTATGTTATGGCCAATTATGTTTCGTTGGAAAAGAGAAAAAAAAAGGAGTGACAAAATAAAGAAAAAGTGTTCATTTAAAAATATATAGTATTCCACCAATTTATGTGAGAGAATCTCAAAGGTCACAAACCAATATAAATAAATAACTTAAAATAAAAAAGATTTGAATTATAAAATTATTTAAGCACATTCTTTTAAAATAAACTAATAAAAATAAATAATATAATATAAATAATTTAAACTCAGAGGTTTTGATTGCAAAGTTACTTAAAGAAATTTAAGGATAAATTTACAATTCCATTGCATGATAAATGCCTAAGAAATATTTAGAAAAAAATTAAGGATTAAAATCATACTAACCTTCTTTCGATCTTGAATTAGAATACATATTTTTCTCTCCATGAGTCATTTGTGTTGGAAAAACCTGTTCACTCCCATCCTCTTCTCTCCCAATGTTCTCGTTGTAACTTTTTCTAAAATTATTTCCACCTTCATTCAAAACTAACAAGCATATCAGGACATTCCATTAAGTATTTTAAAAGTTGTATGTGTTTCAAATTAATCTT
>LPNX010847206.1:4144-26409 GCA_001517045.1 Pseudotsuga menziesii
TTAATTGTCATCAATGATAAATGTAATATATATATATATGATGTGGTACCTCGATATCAACCCATGATGTGATCAATTTAATGAGTTATACAATGAAAGGAAATGTTGTTGATAATATGCACCAACGGATGATTGAATTGAAATATTATTATGAATGTATGTTTTCAAAGTACTAATCTGCAGGACACACGGGCTATGTGATAAAGGGATACTTTATGTGAAGTGTGGTATAGTACATATTTCTGCAGAAGAGCCTTGATTACCAAAATTGATGATACGATGAAACAGACCAATAATCTCGATAGCAGCAAAGTATGTTTTTGATAGGGTATATAGACCCAGGATGTTGAGAGGGATGGATGTGTTCCACCCTATGTTTTTATGATACCCGAGGTCGTGGGAGGGCAGTGCTGAGACACGCTCCCCATGTTGTTGTGATGACGACGGTCGGGTACCCGAGGTCGTGGGAGGGCCGTGCTGAGACACGCTCCCCATGTTGTTGTGATGACGACGGTCGGATGCCTGCTAGGAGAGGTTAGGTCCGCTGTTCATCCGACGCTATCGCTCTCAGGTTCTTATGTGGTCAGATCGGTGAAGCCGACATCCACTTTATACTAGCAGAGGAAGGATAGGGAGGATGCGGGCGTAGGTTAGGATGGGTGGAAATTTTAGTTATTATGGTTGAAGGTTGGACAATTATGATACTAGACTAGTGATGGTAGGTACCAATCTTAACTAACTAAATAATAAGAACAGAATTGTTAAATAACTCCGAATGTCACAAGAAATTATATTATATCTATGTGTGGGTCATGTTGCATGAAATATTAATTGTATTAGTCAGAATTTAGGGGTTTTTTGCTATAGTACATGTGTAGCCTGTGCATGTACTGGCCATGCATGCACACCTCACACATGCATGCTAGTATGAAATATTTAAATAGTTGGATAGGTTAACTAAGTAATTGTGAATTGCTTTGAACCTATAAATGTACCTTGAATTGTTTTAAACCTATAAAAATACCTTGTATCACTATTTTAACCATAACTTCGGGATGAATTTTCCTGAACGGTGGGTGTATGTAATGCCCCATATTAACGTTAATTAAAGTTTATTAGTAAATACTTTTATTAAACTAAACTTACACCATATTAATGTTAAATTGAAGTTTATTAGTAAATACTTTTATTAAATTAAACTTATACTATATTAATGATTAAATTTTATTAGTAAATACTTTTATTAAATTAAAACTAATTATTTTTCCGACTTTACAATTGCGTAAAACATTAAAATTGGTAATGTATGACATTTTGACACGTACAAGTCAAGATAAATACATTACACATGTCAGACCTATCGGAACGGCACTACCCATGATAAAATAAAATAATAATGTAAGAGGCGGTGGAAGGAGGTATAAGGAGGGCGATTTTGGGGATTTCAGAGGAGGTCGTGGAGAGGTTGGATTTATTTTGGGGAAAATTGGACTCTGCATGAGGAAAACGAAGAAGAAAAATACTTGAGGAGGGAGACAACTCAAGGATGAGAGTATCTATAAATGACTGAGACTGAGAAGATAAAGAATGGAGAGGAAGCTGCTCTCGATATTATTGGTCTGTGGGCTCGGGGGCTAGGAAACCCGTGGGTTTCCTAGGGCCAGCACATGATGAGAGTTGGTCGGCAGGGTGGCACATCATGTTGTTAATCAAGGCTCGGTTGGTTGGACGGAAAGCTTGGAGAGGAAGGAGCCTACAAGTCTACAGCAACATATTGGATTTACTACGACCGCTGGCTCCAGGTATTTCAATTCCAGATAAGTATATTTTAAATTTATGTAGGGTATTATTGTCTAGTTTACAAAAATAAAATTCATGAAGTGTTTTCAAACCTGTATAACTCCTATTTCTACTATTTCTACGTTAATATGTTTAGGGTTCATGATTGTACATTCATGTGTTTACAAAACTAATAGTACAGACCTGGATATAAATCTGTAATACAATCTAAATGTTCTGATAGAGAACATTACAGAGAAATGGACAGAGTGCTCTACCAGTTAGGCAGAGCACTACACATTGCTTCATCGTTAACTGCTCAAAACCACAAGGGTAAGAATTAGATCAATGAAATTCATATTCGAGTTTAAGTTATTTTTGCTTCTCTTTGGATATGAAACATATTACTAGGATATATATATATATATATATATATATATATATATATATATATATATTATTAGGTTAACATATATTCTATTGTGTTCGAATATTAGGTCGAAAAACACCTACTGTACTGTGTTTGAATATGAATTTTGTGGCGTTTGAATACAGTTCGGATTTCAAGGCCAAACAAGCAAGCATCATGTTTAGTGAATGACTTGCAATTAGATTCGTGTATGCTAAGAACAAAATTTCATGGTGGTGGAAGTCACGAAAAATTGTGAATGTTAACATAGTCGTGGATTGTTCGCCAGTGAAAATTGGGTGGTTGGCAAGAAATGTGCCCAGCCACCCAATTACAGTATTGCTTCCAAGGAAAAAGGGAGGTTTTAGTACATCAAGAAAATAATACCCCTCAACATATTATCTTCAAACATTGTGACTAATGCTACTTTGAGTAGATCTCAGGGACTAACAATAACAAATTTCCCAAATAATTTTATATCACAAAGTTTTGTCACTGCTTTCAAATTCCAAATTATATCACAAATATCTTTTAATAAAAATAATATGAAATGGGTATTATGTTATATTATTTATTTCTAATGTTCTTTTTCCCGTTTGATTGTTTTTTTAATTTAATATATGTAAATATATAATTTAATCATTCTTTATATTAAATTTAAATTAAATTAAATTATGTAAGTAAAATTTATAATTTATAATTTAATTTAAATTTAGAATTTAATAATTTGTGTGTATTAAATTTAAATTAATTTCAACCTAAATAAGTTCAAAATTGTTGACAATTATGATTTTATATTATAATTAATCATATTGAATTTAAATTGAATAACATCAGTACTATATAAATTTAATAACATTACTTAAATAATTTAGTTAAGTAATATTGAGTAATAAATAACATTGATTAATTAATATCTTTATTTAATGACTTTATTTATATTAACTCAAATTTTGAATTTGTATATTAAATTACTGTTAAAACCGAAAATTATGTATTGTTTGGTTTATATATTGGTTTGCACTAATTAGATGACAAAGTGGGTGGAGGTTGTGGCTTTGGTAAAAGCCAATGATCAATCTGTGATGGATTTCTTATATGGAGAGATCTTCACCCATTTTGGAGTACCTAGAGAGATAGTAGCAAAGGGAGGACTGTAGTTTATGTCATGTCAAATGGAGGACTTATTTTAGTAATACCATATTCAGTATTGAGTAACCTCACCATATCATACACAAGCCAATGGCCAAGTGGAAAGCACTAATAAGGTAATCGAGGAAATCCTTACAAAAATAGTAAAGAACCAACGTAAGGATTGGGATGAAAGGATTCCATAAGCATTATGAGATTATCATACTACATGGTGCAACACTACATTTTTCTCCCCATATGATTTGGTGTACTGAAAGAATGTTTTTTCCCTATTGAGTTTGAAATCAAAACCATGAGAACAGCTATAGAGACAAATATGGAATTAACGAAGGCTCAGAAGAACTGATCAAATCAATTGAATGAATTAGATGAGAAGAGCACCAATGATATGGTCTATTCAATAATTATAACTATCCCCTTATTCCAAAAGAAGAAAATTATTATTCAAGTGCATACAAAAATGTGACGAGATCATAGCTCTATCGAGTTACATTTACGTTGGAGGTGTTTCCTTCCACTGTTGTAATTTATTGGATACTTATGAGAGCGGACATAAAAAAAAATATTGTCATGAATTAGGGAGGATCCAAAACAATATATTCCTTCCTTTCTTCACATATATACCATTACTTTAATTTCCCAGGCATGAGCATTGATAAAATATTGAGGCATGGCCTCTAGATGTGAATGAATGTTTTAAAAAATTATGGGTGAAGAGAAAAAATTTCAAATCCAAATTAAATGGTTTTATAATAGTTAGTACCTTCACACTTTGTATTACATAGTCTCCATTTTGATTTCTGATTATATGGAGAAAAGGATGTATCCACTCTGCATGAATCTTGGGTCTTAACAACGCACACAATAGTCACAATTGGCCACATTTTCAATTGGGGAGCCATTTTATCATCTAGTTTGGATCAAGCCATCATTACAATACATAAACCAATTTAAGCACCTACATCTTAATTGTATATGTCCTCTCATCTCTTTGATATTATGTGTGTTGCAAATTCATTCCCCGACGTGAAATGGCAGTGGAAGTCATCAAAACTATTAAAACCAACATTGCATGTGTATTGTAACAATTTATGGGAATGGAAATATGTGAGAAATTACCAAATAATATGCGATGAATTTATTTTAGCATTTTACACTCATATCCATGACAATCCTACTCCCTCCATGTCTAAAACAACCTTTTATGTGACAGAAAACATCTATGATTGGTATCATACTAAGGAATACAATTATATATGGATATATTGTGGATATGAACCTCCAAACATCTTTCCACACTATTTATTGACAATATATTGCTATTGAATATTGCATATCAATGGTACACAAATAGAGTGGGATCCATTCTAGAAAATAATAAGAAATCTAGGTGGCCCCCTTTGCCTCTAATTGCTGGAAGCTATGTGATAGAGTTTTCCAGAGAGATGGAGAAGGAATTTCCATCTCTAAAAAATATTCATTTTGGAAACAAACTATTTAAGAGACAATATCCTGAACTAGTAGTATATATACATTTCCAATTATGAAATTTTGTTTCTTATACTCATGAAAGCAATGCAGAAGAAGAGGTTTATCGAAATCCTGACAAAACTCTAGAAGAAGTGTCATGTAAGTTGAGCTAAGGAGAATATAGTATAGAAAAATCCTTCAAGTTAAAATGGAAAAAAGGAACCTATGAGGAAGGCAAAAGAGGATTATTCCATCAAAAGTGATAAAGAACAAATAACAAAAGTGCAAGAAGAAAAGGAAAAGTCAAATAGTGTGCTAGAAGAAGCAACCAAAACTATTGAAGAAGAGATTGAAAAGAAAAAGAACTTAAGATGAATAAATTAATGTTGAGGGTTTAGTAAATGTTCTTAAGGTCCCAATTAAAACATCAACCAAGGTTGTTTCACCAGCTCATGTACCTCCTTTTCCTGTTCAAACCATTGATGGGAACTTGCCACTAGGGGGATTTGTTTTGTAAAAATTAACCAAGAAAAGACAAAGCAATGCAATCAATGTATTTATTTGAGTTCAACAACAATATAAAGAAAATAGTGAAGAGAATATGAAAGAAGCTTAATATCTTAAATAATCTCAGTCAAACTAGGGTGAAGGTGATCACTAAGCTGAGCTTAATATCTATTGTTTCAACAGATGAAATAATGAACTTTTTCAATTATGGATTAAACTTTAGTTGATTTATATGTAATTATTTTGTTATTAGTGTACATTTTGTGGGATTGTCATAGTTTTAGATGTTTAATTGTCATTGAAAAATATTTGTCACTAAAAAGGATTGATGGTTGAAATTTCATAAGGATATTCAAAAAGTATGGATGTAGTTAAATGCAAAGTCATGCACATGGGCATTTAACATGGAATTAATGGAAAATCTAGGCTAGGGTTATGACATTAACACATAGATAATGTGAATAAATAGTCCATGATTTCTAATGACAATAGAAAACCACTTACAAATATAAGTAATAGAAATGTATATACTAACAAGGGTTGTGAGCAGCAAAGTCCCTACCTTTGGAAAATTATTAAAATCAGAATTTTGGTGAAGATAAATAACACAATTATTGAAATGGACATTTTGCAAAAAAAAACCTCTTCTAAAAGTATATGTTGTATTTTATGAATATTTTGTCTAGAATTTAATATATGTATAGAGATTATTAGTAATCTAAATAAAATAAGGTAACGAAATATAAATGAAGTTTATTCTCAATGGGTCTTCTCGTCTTTCATCATCAACCAGTCCAATGATAGTGTCATCATAATCATTTAATTCAAAACCAAAACCATTTTGAAAATCAATGTTTAAATTTTCTTACATTTTCATTTGATATAGTAGCAGGTAGTGCCTTGTATGTGAGTGTATCACCTCATTTAAATCAATGAATCCTGATACTGGAATTTTATATAAAAGGATGCCAGAGATAAGTGTTTCTCACATGAATAGAAATGGAAGTTAGTTGGAGAATGAAATATTTTTTATTCATGGGTATAGGTATATATGTTAATGAATTTTTCTTCAAGAGCATGGGGCTTACTACTTTTACATAAAGGAAACTCATATATTTATTATTATTATTTTCAATAGGTCAAAAGGTTGTATATTTTTTAAATTTTTTGTAAAATACGTCAAGAGTGTAGGTCAAAAAAACTTCTATTTTTTTAAATTCTTTGGTATATTTTTTTATTGGTTTGTAAAGTATGTAAAATGTTTTATTTTTGGTTATTAATTATTTTAAAGACTGCAATAATAATTTGAAGTTTTAATATTACAAACATAAAGATGAAATACAAATTCATATGTCATACATCTATATTCATTCAATTTTTTTATATTTACTATATAGGTAATATAGTTATATGTTTTATTACTAATGTCTAAATATATAAATATTAGAGAGATATATTTTTGAAATTTATATATGATATTTTTTTCAAAATAAAATGTATATGTTACATCTCTATTCATTCCAATTTTGTTTTGTTTATTGACTATATTGGTAATATCGTTACATGTTTTTTTAATAATGTTTAAATATATAAATGTTAGAGATATAAATTCTTAAAATGTATATATTATATTTTTTCCAAAAGAAAATGTATAAATTTTATTAGTAGTTAACATTTTGAAGTTTTAAGTTTTAATATCCAACATGTAAGGTTTTAACATTACAAGTGGTATTAGAGCTTCAGGATCTCACTCACACTAACTATCCACTCATTGCATCCCATTTCCCACCCCCTCATTCTCCTCAAACACTCCATCTCTTGATTCTCTCTCACTACACCTAGACTCCACCTCAGGCACACCATTTTCCCTTCATGATGCTCCCACACCCTCACCAAGCCTGTGTTCCTCCCTCTTGTGTTCCCAAGTTAATTCCACCTTCCAACACTCCATTCCATCCCCAACCTACAATCCTGTATCTCTCTTCACTTACTTCACACTTCCCATACACCCATGACCTACGCACCATTAAAGTATGCATCCATCCCTCCACACGTTGGTCGCTCCACTCTACCCACCATCCATTACACTAGTCTGCTCAAGCCTTCCCACCTTCTCGCTCATTGCTTTGTTCCTATTCCTTGTCCCTTGCCATTCTTCTTGTCCTCCACCTCTCCAACCTATGCATTCAATTGGCTCATTCCCTCGGATCATCCCACCTCTCCTTCCATCCATCCTTTCACCCAACATGTGCTTGATCCATCTCCTATTTCTACACTCACTCCTTCCACCCACATCACTCCTCCTCTCCTCTCAACCTCATACACAAACTTTCCTCCACCATCCAAGGAGCACTCCCCCACATAGTCTCTTGCTCCCACCACTCCCCATTGCTACACTCTCCCTGTGTGCTTCCCCTAAACTCCCTTTACCTCTGTCTACACACATCCCTCCATAGTATCCCATTGTGTTCTCACTTAATTTCACACGCGTGCTCTCTTTTATCTGCTTCAACATTCACGCAACCTTCCCATTCAACCCTAAAAAAAAGTTCCATCATTTTTTCAAATAAAATAAATATAATATAATAATAATATTATTATTTAGTAAGAGTTATTATTATAATATTTATTTTAATATATATAAAATTTTCAGAAAAAAAAAACTATATACTAAACTATTTATATAGTTTATAAAAACACTAATAATAGTTATTATTATGATTTACGCTAATAGGTGTTTTTTCAATGGAGGTGCATTTTGAAAATTATTGTACCCATTTCATCGTCCCTTCCACCAATCCAATTATCATGCATGTCTTTATAATTTGTAGACGCATGTCCTCATGATATGTTGGAGATTTCTTGGTTCATTATTAATATTGCCCATACATTATGCCACCTATTTTCAATCAACAAAGAAGGAACCACGTGGAAATGATGGGCAGGTTGTCTCTCTATCACACTCCCTAAAACCATTATCGTCTCGTTGTTGCATGATTGATTGAATTCCTAAACATGTCTTTCAACTAACACACAGATACTGGTCAATTGAATGAAGGGTGTGGGAGCTAGGATACATAAAATGTGTTTCTTTGGCTATGGAAACTTAACGAATATTGTGCTCGTAGTAAAGAAATTCAGTCTTAGAATGAACCTTTTCGTGGCGAATGGATTGGTTTTAAATATTTTAATGTAGCCACTTATGCATCGGCCATGGAAAGTAATCATTTTGATTCTTTTTAGCATATTTTTTTTATGTGTTTTAAAATATGTGTTGGGACTGGGACTGAGAGTTGAATCATCATGGAGAATGACTATGCACTACCAATCCATATCACCTATCAATTTCCCTTTTGTATATTTCTTTATTTTATTTTTATTATCATTGATATTATATTATATTTTCTATGTTGGAGTAACTAAATGATAGATCGATACCTGATCAGCCAAAATATTCCAGAATAATGCACGTTGTGTTGAAAATCAAGATCACGGGGTACAATATGTGGAGATACTATTGAAAACATTTCCCTTATTTGAAACTAAATTACGTTGTAATTTTCTCATAAATATGTTTCAACAAGTAACTTCCAATTTGTTAGAATGAAAATAGATAGTAAATCTGTCATTCTAGGGACTTGAATCCCTTGGAATCCTTTGCAGACATCATTACCTTGTTCAGTTTATTATTGAGCAATGTGTTGTTCCTTTTCAATATTTGCAGTCATGCATGTAACACGATTTCCAAAGGAATTTCTATAAAAAAAATCATATATGTGTCACAAGTCTTCCTTGCACTGTTGAATAGCATTGATGCAGCGGGATATTTATCTAAATTTAAAATCATACTCTATCGTCAATATTTTTTTATTATAATATTATCATCTAGTGATCTATTTTATTACAATCTCATGCTAAAAACTCTATGAGAGTAATCAAATTTTCTATTTTTGTGAAAATCACATGCTACTAAGTCTTTCTGGGTAATCAATTTATCTATTTTGTGTTAAGAAGCTTGTGTATGTTTTTATCAAGCAATTCCATGAATATACTTTTGTGGGAAATTATTGTACTTTCCACTCCTTGATTTGGAATACTTTTGAATTGGTTATCAAATATTTATTATATAATAACATAACATCTTCTTGTTATCTTTTTAAAAATATGTGCAAAATATTTGTACATGGATAACTTTTACTTGATGTTGCTCTATCAACGCTCTGTTATGTAGTGTCATGTTATCTGAGGTTTCCTCTGGATCGTTCATAGGTGCTTCAGTTGACTCCCTTTTTGTTTGTTTCATGCATGAAAGGTCAAGAAATGTATATCACATCATGAAGAGTGTGTCTCCTCTAGGTTATTGCATTGATGCTATTATCAAAACACGAACTCTTCAATTGCAATGTAAGAAAGTTGGGCTTCCCATTCCACCTAAAAAAACATGTTTGACAAGTGAAAGTATTGATTATGTGTTCAATCAATGCACATAATATCAAGGAAGAGAATTGTTGTGGGATCACAGTGTAGGTTATATGGCCTTCTGATCAATTTTGATCACTCTTAACCTTTCATCTATTATGCCTAATAAAATACATTTAGACTTGCAATATGGATCTGTACAGTAAATATCTCAATAATATTTGTGGGTGCAATGACATATACAAGGGCGTGGAGCACCAAAACACTGTCATATTCACCTTCAACTTCAATTGGAAAAAACATCATCATCTTTAGCTTCAATTGGTAGCCCACAAATACAATTCACTGCTCTGTCGTTAACTGCTCAACTCCACAAGGGTAAGAATTAGATCAATGAAATTCATATTCGAGTTTAAGTTATTTTTGTTTCTCTTTCGATATGAAACAAAGTACTAGGATATATATTTTTTGTATTAGGTCAACATCTATTCTATTGTGTTCGAATATTAGGTCAAACAACTCCTATTGTACCATGTTCAAATATGAATTTTGTGGCGTTTGAATGCAATTTGGATTTCAGGGCTAAACAAGCAAGCATCATGTTCATTGAATGACCTGTGATTAGATTCATGTATGGTGAGAACATATTTCATGGTGGCAAAAGTCACGAACAACTGTGAATGTTAGCATAGTCGTGGATTGCTCGCTAGTGAGAATTGGGTGGCTGGAAAGAAATGTGCCTAGCCACCCAATTACATTTTTGCTTCTAGTGAAAAAGGGAGGTTTTGGTACATTGGGAAATCAAGACCCCTCAACATCTTATCCTTAAATATTGTGACTGATGCTACTTCGAGTAGATCTCAAGGATTAACAATAACTTATTTTCCAAATAATTTTATATCACGAAGTTTTGTCACGGCTTTCAAATTCCAAATTATATCACAAATATCTTTTGATAAAAATAATATGAAATGGGCATTATGTTATATTATTTACTTATAGTGTTCTTTTTCCAATATTATTAGTTTTGTTTTTTAATTTAATATATGTAAATATGTAATTTAATCATTCTTTAAATTAAATTTAAATTAAATTAAATTATGTAAATAAAATTTAAACTTATAATTAAAATTAAATTTAGAATTTAAATTTATAATTAAAATTAAAACTTAGAATTAAATTTAAATTTAGAAATAAATTTAAAATTATAATTTAAATTAAAATTTATAATATAATTTGAATTTTATAATTAAATTTGAATTTATAATTAAATTTCAATTTGGAATTAAATTTCAATTTAGAATTTAAATTTAGAATTAAATTTAAATTTATAATTTAACAATTTGTGTGTTAAATTTAAATTAATTTCAACTTAAATAAGTTCAAAATAAATAGGAATTATGATTTTATATATTATAATTAATCATATTAAATTTGAATTTAATAAGATTAGTAATATATAAATTTAATAACATTTCTTAATTAATTTAGTTTAGTAATATTAAGTAATAAATAACATTAATTAATTAATGTCATTATTTAATAACTTTATTTATATTAACTCAAATTTTGACTTTATATATTTAATTATGATTAAAACCAAAAAATTATGTATTGTACATGTATTATATCATGAAATTATTGTTAAATTACACTTGCATTGACCGCATTTCAATTTTGTTAAATGCTAATTAAGTTTTTTTTAATTTAAATTAATTGCAATATTATCAAAATATTATTGATTACATCCATATATCTATGAACATAAATCTATGATGGATGCATTCTACTAGTGACACCAATGCTTGTATGCTCACCCTCGCTAGATGTTGGTGAAGTCTTATTGTAACCTCCCTATCCATAAATTTTTTGGTCTAGGTTCTTGTTTAGTTTTTGGATACTATGTCTAGTGGGAAGATGCATAATTTTTATTTGTTACTATGGTGATAGCTTTAGTAATTCATTTTTTTCATATTTCCTTCCATACTCTTCCATCTTGTTGCCTTCTATGAATTACAAGTTTTTTGTTTCATGTACTTGTACCTCCACTACCCTTGTAGATGACTATCTCATATCAGATGTCCCCAGTACTTCTAGGACATATCTTAGCGAATTTTTATTGGCTCTCTATCTATGGCCTCATGCTTTCATATTTAGGTAGAATGAAAATCAAGGGCTCTCTTTTAAAAATATGCTTCTATATAACATTGATGGAAACATGGCCAATTTAGGCCTTGTTGCTTGAAATGGTCAAAATCCCTTTTCAACAGATTGTAGAGTTGAAAAGCACTAGAATTTAATTTGTGGAAGTAAATTTTGTTGGCTTCTACCAATATTGACAAAAAATATTTTATAGTATAAATCGTAATAGTAATGTACTCTTTTAATTTGTAATTATCTCCAAATTTGGCCATCTGATAAGCTACCTCCATTAGAAATAATATATCCACAATGTGATTAGGAAAGATACGAGGAGCTGAAGTTTTCCCATAGACAATATCTAATTTAGGACATGTATTGATTACTAGTCTTTGATTATTTTCAGCACCTCCACATATTTCTCAAAGAATACCCGGCAAAGTTTCTCAAAGACAAGCTCACAAAGAGGAGCTAAGAAAACCACATGGATATATTGATAATGCTATGAATACTTTATATTCAAAACTCACTATAGTGAATAGAAATAGGTGGAAGAGAAGGATTCTAGATATCACCCATATATGTGAAGGAACTTATGGCACAGACCACATCCAATAAAAATTCTTCCAAGTGAGATTCAAGGGATTTTGAATTTGGGTTCTCCAAAATTTTTTAGGCATACACATTCAAATTTATTGACAATATTTCATTTCTTCCTAGTTAAATGCATTTACCCTTGTTCAACACTTAATGTGCCAAGGGAAACCAAATATCGTGTAGCTAAGAATAGTCCTTTCTTCCATATAAAATGATTTCCAACATCAACACATTCCTCACAGGCTCTTGCAAGTTGGAGGTTGGATAGTGAGAGGTTGAATAAAAAATTCATGGGTGTTTTCGAAATATTCCCTCTTCCCACCATCTCTTTATTACTTTCACTGGGTCATGCTTATAGTAAAATCCCTACGAAAATTATGTTTCCAACATTATCTAAGGGGATGGAATCTTGTAAATGGTCTTGAGAGTGTGTAGGGAATATTACTCAATCCTTGTCCAATTATCCAAATATATGTTCATTTCCTTGGTGTTTTCCATTTTAATGAACCACTACACCACATATGAATAGGGGTGAACAACCTATGGTCAGGTTTCAATTATGCGTAGCCGAGTCAGTTGTACCTTGTAGCTCATATGGATGGAATCAATTGTTTCCTTCAAAAGTGTGTCAAAAGGAAATTCCAGTGTTGGATGTTCTCGCTAATATGTTTCAAAAACATTTTCAAATGTCTAATCAAATGGAATGCCAATGTTGGGAGATGTGTGATTGAAATCTTGATTAGGTTCATGTGTGGAAGGTTTTTTAAATTCTTTCTTTTAGACATGCTTCCCTTCTTTGGGGTCATTTTTCCAAATTTGTGCTTCCACAAATACTGTACAAGAAATTTTTAATCATTAATCAAGAAACTAATCACACATTTAAAGTAGGTTAAAAATATAAGTTCAAAGGATGATTTCAATATCGAAATACACCTTTCAACTCAAAATATTATTGTTTTCAATGAAAGGAAAACTAATCCAAGATATTGTTCATTCTCATTGTTGTGATCTTGTATTCTCTTCCACCATTTAGTAAGATAATTTAAGAAACACAATGCTAGCTGCAACCAACAAGCACCAAGCCAAGAAGCGTAGACTTCATGATACTGTAATATTGAGAAAAGTGAGTGAATCCAATGCTTCCTTGTATTCATTTTGTTATAAATATGTTATTCAATGATCTTCGCTCTCACCCAATGATCAATATTTAGCTTCCTCAGGAAATAATGACTTGAATTAAGAGATCCCGACTGCCAACTTTGGAACTAAAGATCTCCATGCAACCCTATATGAGTGGAAGTTTTTTTTCTCACCAAATGAAATTGATTTTATGGATTAATATGGGGCATGATATTTCAAAGACTCTACCATTATGGAGAGAAACAATTTCTCAATGAATAGGTACGGCACGAGTAGGGGGCCGTCCAAGATAGTAAAGTGGCCAATAAGGTAAAAGTAGTACATAATCCAAAATAAACTTCGAGAGGATGAACGCAACGCAAGCATTCTTGACTGATAAAATGAGGTAAAATATTAGGTTTAAGAGCGGAAAGGGAGAGATAACACTGAAAATTAACTCAAAGACTGACATAGTATAGTTTTAGAGTGGAAAAGGTGGTGGCCAATAAAAACAGGCTTTGTAGGTTTCCCAAAATTTTATGTGAACAAAAGAGGCTGGCAATGAGAGGGAAATCCACCAAATTAATTAGGAATTTAAGATCTTACCTTGTAGGTGATTAGAGTAATTTAGTTAGGGTTTAGATCATGTTTTACTAACAAATTAAATGAGGTAAAATAGCTCACTCACTAAGGTTAATTAACCAATAATTCCTTTAATGAGCTAGAAACCCTTGCTCTAGAAACGAAAGAGAGCTACTAAACCCTTGTGATAGAAATAAAAAGGGAATAAGGAAGAGAACTAACTTTGACTTTACTATTTTAGATGTTGAATTTCCTTGGGTTCAAGTAGAGAGCTGAAATCCTCCAACAGTGATCCATGGCACATAACTACACATTGATCATCTCCAAATTCATGAAACATAAGTCTTATCCATTTGTTTAGTAATACCTAAAAATGGCCTCGAAGAAAAAAATGAATAGAGAAAACCCTCTTCAATTGATTAAAAATGAATTGAAATCCTTTCTAAACAATAAACATAAGAACCAATCTTAGTTCAATTCTGATATACTTTAGAAGATAAAATGGATCAAACCACTTTTTGGGTGTTTGTTAAGGAAGTTAAATAAATTTATTTATTTATTCCTCAGGGAGTGAGAAGTGGGTATTTGCACCTTGCATTGTAGTTATTGTTTTAATCATTCTTTTATTAAATGGCTAGAAATTAGTTAGAAGCTGAGCTACAACATATATAAAGGTTAGTTTTCTCACTCATTCTTCATGGTTGAATAATAAGAATGTGCCTATTGTATTTTTGACATTTTCTTTAGATATGTATCAAACAAGAGACCCCATTCTCTATTATCAGAATTACATTTGCATGCTTCACTAGTAAATTTTGGGAGGGCCTAAATAATAGAAAATAAATAAGAGCTTTCCCAAAGTCATTTTCAATGATCTAGCTTTCATACTAATCAAATAAATAGGTTTTTTAAGTAAACCTGTTTTTGGGTAAATGAAAAGATGTAGGGTGAATAGTGTGATTAACCAAGGCAACACGAAACAATTGTATACGGTCAACATTTAGCTTAATGGCTAGGCTACAAAATTGTTGACATCAATAGCTTACTTGGTGTTAATCAATATTCAGGTCATGACTGCATGGTTCTATTTTCTAGCATCACATCTCTTTAGTTAGTTTTATGGAGCTGTGAGCAAGTCCTCCCAAGTTTTCAAGAGCATTTGGAGCTCCAAGTCGATCAAGGAAATGTCTACACATGCTAACACATGTTGGATAAAGGACACACATTATGCCTAATAAAAAACATTCATACTTTCTCTTAATATGGATCTATACAGTAAATATCTCAATAATCTTTGTGGGTGCAACGACATCTACAAGAGCATGGAGCACCGAAACACTATCAGCTTCACCTTCAAATTCAATTGGAAAAAAAAATCATCATCTTCAGCTTCAATTGGCATCCCACAAATACAATTCACTGCTCTATTGTTAGTTTCTCAACTCCACAAGGGTAAGAATAAGATCAATGAAATTCATATTCGAGTTTAAGTTATTTTTGTTTCTCTTCGGATATGAAACAAAGTACAAGGATATCGATTTTTTTTGTATTAGGTCAACATATATTCTACTATGTTCAAATATTAGGTCAAACAAATCCTATTGTACTGTGTTCGAATATGAATTTTGTGGTGTTTGAATGCAATTCATCTTTCAGGGCCAAATGAGAAAGCATCATGTTCAGTGAATGACCCGCGACTAGATTCATGTATTCTGAGAATAGATTTCATGGTGGCGGAAGTCATAAACAACTAGAAAAGAAGAATACTTGAACCCAAGACCTATTATTTAATAACTACAAAAAAAGAATACTTGAACCCAAGACCTATTATTTAATAAAGCAACTTTCAACCAAGTGAGATAATACAAAAGATATGTAAGAGTTGGATGAAAGGAAGTGTGATTTTCCCTTCTTTTTATTTTTACTCTCCGGCCTTGGAGTGTGTGCTTACACCAAAACCCTACCTTTTATCTTGAAAGAAAATACACAACCACACACAAAAAAAAATTTGAAATGGAAATTTATCTGATCTAGGGTTAGCCATTTCTTAGTGTACCCATAAAATGTAATCTTCCCCGCTATTTTTGGTTTAACAAGTCCACACAAAGCGCATGCCAAATATCATATTCAGTAAAAAGAAACCTTTCCACTCTGGTTCAAACTTTATAAGGTATAATAGATTGAGTGGCAAAGCAAATTGAAAAGGTAGCAAACCAGAAATAAAATAAAAAACATGCTAAAATCTGAAAGAACGTTAGAATTTTTTTTTAATGTGTAATCGTAAATAGTATATATTTGGATATTGTAAAATGGTCGTATCTTATGAAAACAAAAACCTTTTTCAACAAAATAAAAACATATTTCTAACTAAAATAATTTCCCTAGATGCAATGGAACACATATTTCATAGAATCCATAAAAAAATAAAAAACCATAAATCCTTTCATGCATATGGAAACAGCAGTTCAAGATTTCAATCACTAATTGAAGAACTTCATAATAGCTCTGATATTGTGCTTTAAAAATACAAGATATTTCCAAAAACTCAAAAACCTTGAAAATTGATTCACACAAATGTATTATAGATCAATACACCAATGTTTTTATGTGGTTGAAACCCTACAAATTGGAAATAGTCCACAGCCCCATCTAAATACCTAGTTGAGTCAATATTACTATGCAAAACAAAAAAATGTTACAATGAGTTTCTCACAATTAATCATCAAGCTCTTTAATTATATATCATGGATCAATCAGGTGATAAGCCATGTATAAATGACCATTAAGATCATGGAAAGGATGAATCGTCAGATCACTCTATGTTTAGAACATATCATAACCATTGGATTACTATGCACAATTGTATTCTAAATAAACACACTTTTCCTAAATATACATTATAACAAGTTGATCTTAACTAACTCCTAAGTATCTAAATATCCTAACATTAACCTCTAAATATTACATTAGAATATGGACTGAAGTTATGTCCTTAACCAAACTTAAAAAAGACATTGTTGTTCAATTTCTAGATGAGCATGTAATTACTAAGTTATGGGTTCCATTGTCTCTTGTATTCGATAACTCAGCATATGTTTCATCAAAAAATAAACCGAGTTTTCTCTAGATAAAGGAATTAATATGCATTATGAAACAAACTAATATTCTTAGGGAAAACAAGGTAGGTGAATCCACACAAAAAAATTGATCTGGATCCTAAAAATAATAGTAGTTGATCACCAACAAAAATAACACAATGATCTCCCTATAATTATCTCGATCGATAGGGATACCCAAAAATAATCATCAAGAACTTCGAATTACTAGTGAACCATGTCCATAGGGGAACTCATCTTGGAAAGAAACTCTAATGATGAATAAGAAAGCAAGAAGGCATCTATGTGGTATAGACACATTGATAGCACCACCAAAGTGACATCAATTTACAATTGGGGAGATATATATGGTCTATTCAATAATTATAACTATCCCCTTATTCGAAAAGAAGAAAATTTATTATTCAAGTGTATACAATAATGTGAGGATATCATAGCTATATAGGATCCAAATAAATCTTGTCCTTCATTTCTTCTCACATATACCAATACTTTAAGTTCCTAGGTGTGAGCATCGATATGACAAAGCAAAATCTTGAGGCATGGCCACTAGATCTGAATGAACGTTTTAAAAAAATATGGGTGAATAGAAAAAGATTCAAATACAAATCAAATGGATTTATCATACTTATTTCCTTCACACATTGTATTAGATAGTCTCCATGTTGATTTTCAGTTATATGGAGAAAATTATGTATCCCCTCTGTGTGAATCTCGGTCTTAACAATGCACATAGTCATAATTTGCCACATTTTAAATTGGGTAGGAATTTTATCATCTAGTTTGGAGAAAACCATCATTAAAATACATAACCCAATTTAAGTACCTACATATTAATTGTATATTTCCTCTCATCTCTTTGATATCATGTGCATTGCAAATTCATTTCTCGACATGAAATGGCAGTGGAAGTCATCAAAACTAGTCGAACCAACTTGCATGTGTATTGTAACAATTTATGGGAATGGAAATATGTGATAAATTACCAAATAATATGTGATGAATTTATTTGAGCTTTTTACACTCAAATCCATGACAATACTACTTGATCCATGTCTAAAACAACCTTTTATCTAATGGAAAACATCTTTGATTGGTATCGTACTAAGGAGCACAATTATCTACGGATATATTGTGGATATGAACCTCCAAACATATTTCCACACTATGTTATTGAAAATATAGTGCCATTGGAGATTGCATATCAATATTATGTAAATAGAGTGGGATCCATTCTGGAAAATAATAAGAAATCCATGTGGCCCTCTTTGCCTCTAATTTTTGACAGCTATGTGATAGAATTTTCAAGAGAGATGGAGAAGGAAGTTCCATCTCTCAAAAATATTCATTTTGGAAACAAACTATTTAAGAGACAAGATCCTGAAGTAGTATTATATATACATTTCTAATTTTTTTTCTTATACTCATGAAATCAATGCAAAAAAAGAGGTATATCGTAATCCTGACAAAACTCTAGAAGAAGTGTCATGTAAGTTGAGAAAAGGAGAATATAGTACAGAAAAATCCTTCATGTTAAAATGGAAAAAAGGAACCTATGAGGAAGGTACAAGAGGATGATTCCATGAAAAGTGATAAAGAACAAAGAAAAAAAGTGCAAGAAGAAAAGGAAAATTCAAATAGGGTGCTAGAAGAAGCAACCAAAAATATTTAAGAAGAGACCGAAAATAAAAAGAACTGAAGATGAATAAATTAATGTTGAGGTTTTAGTAAATATTCTTAAGGTCCCAATGAAAACATCAACCAAGGTTGTTTCACCGGCTCATGTACCTCCTTTTCCCATTGAAACCATCGATCAGAACTTGCCACTGGGGGGATTTGTTTTTGTAAAAATTACCCCAAGAAAAGAGAAATAAATTTAAACAATGTATTTATTTTCATTCAACAACAATATAAAGAAAACAGTGAAGAGAATATGAAAGAAGTTTAATATATTAAAGAATATCAGTCAAACTAGGGTGAAGGTGATCACTAAGGTGAGCTTAATATCTCTTGTTTCAAAAGATGAAATGATGAACTTTTTAAATTATGCATTAAAATTTAGTTGATTTATATGTAATTATTTTGTTCTTAGTCTACATTTTGTGGGATTGTAAGAGTTTTAGATGTTTAATTGTCATTGAAAAATATTTGAGCGAATGGGTACTTGAATTGATTTCAAGATGCTAAGAATATGGATTTTCAAAACTAATTTACGACTTTTTGAAATTAACTTTAGTGAAGTAAGAATAAAAAAAATACTAGTTTGAAACATACAATTCTATGTCTGTTTAGAAATTACCATAGCATTGGTTAATCAAAGAATTGAAAACATATTGTCCTATGATACACCATATATTTACGAATGAATAGAATATTGATTGAGTCAAAGTTGATTTTAAATATATAATTCCATACCAAGAAGAAAGTCTATTTCATATACCAAAACTTCATACCAATAGTCATTGGTTAAGTAATGGATATGTTCCCATAGTACAAGCACTGTGGAAAATCACTGTAAATAAATGATGTCCACACATCAATCGCATAGGTGATATCAATGGAAATTGGTTAAGCAATGGAAATTTTTAATTTATTAGGACTTACATATCCATGTTATAAACAAAAAAATTCAAACAACTTCCTAATGTGACACTGGTATAGTTTGACCAAATGAAAACAACCTCCTATTTTTTATGGATATAGTTTGAACAAATCAAACATATATGGTATTACAACATACATGTTTTTTATGTCAGAATCTCATTTGAGTCATTTATAAAAGGTAACACTTAAAGTGTGGTTCAAGTGTTGACAAAAAAATATTTTATAGTATAAATCGTAATAGTGATGTACTCTTTTAATTTGTAATAATCTCCAAATTTGGCCATCTGATAAGCTACCTCCATTAGAACTAATATATCCATAATGTGCTTAGGAAATATATGAGGAGCTGAAGTTTTCCCATAGACAATATCTAATTTCGGACATGTATTGGTTACTAGTATTTGATTATTTTTAGCTCCTCCACATATTTCTCAAAGAATACCGGGCAAAGTTTCTCAAAGACAAGCTCACAAAGAGGAGCCAAGAAAACCACATGGATATATTCATAATGCTCTGAATAATTTATCTTCACAAATCACTATAGTGAATAGAAATAGGTAGAAGATAAGGATTCTAGATATCACCCATATATGTGAAGGAACTTATGGCGCAGACCGCATCCAATAAAAATTCTTCCAAGTGAGATTCAAGGGATTTTGAATTAGGGTTCTCCAAATTTTTTTAGGCATACACATTCAAATTTATTGACAATATTTCATTTCTTCCTAGTTAAATGCATCCCCCCTTTTTCAACACTTAATGTGCCAAGGGAAACCAAATATTGTGTAGCTAATAATAGTCCTTTCTTCCATATAAAATGATTTCCAGCATGACCACATTCCTCACAGGCTCTTGCAAGTTATAGGTTGGATAGTGAGAGGTTGCATAAAAAATTCATCGGTGTTTTTGAAATATTCCCTCTTCCCACCAGCTCATTAATACTTTCACTAGGTCACGCTTGTAGGAAAATCCGTACAAAAATGATATGTCCAACATTATCTCAGTGGATGGAATCTTGTAAATGGTCTTGAGAGTGTGCAGGGCATATTACTCAATCCTTGTCCAATTATCCAAATATATGTTCATTTCCTTGGTGTTTTCCATTTTAATGAACCACTACACCACATATGAATAGGGGAGAACAACCTATGGTCAAGTTTCAATTATGCGTAGCCGAGTCAGTTGTACCTTGTAGCTCATATGGATGGAATCAATTGTTTCCTTCAAAAGTGTGTCAAAAGGAAATTCCATTGTTGGATGTTCTTGCTGATATGTTTCAAAAACATTGTCAAATGTCTAATCAAATCGAATTCCAATGTTGGGAGATGTATGATTGAAAGCTTGATTAGATTAATGTATGCAAGGTTTTTTAGCTTCTTTATTTTAGACATGTTTCCCTTCTTTGGGGTCATTTTTCCAAATTTGTGCTTCCACAAACACTGTACAAGAAATTTTTAATCATTATTCAAGAAACTAATCACACATTTAAAGTAGGTTAAAAATACATGTTCAAATGATGATTTCAATATCGAAATACACCTTTCAACTCAAAATATTATTGTTTTCAATGAAAGGAAAACTAATCCAAGATATTGTTCATGCTTGTTGTTGTGATCTTGTATTCTCTTCCACCATTTAGTAAGATAAGTTAAGAAACACAATGCCAGCTACAACCAACAAGCACCAAGCCAAGAAGCATAGACTTCATGATACTGTAATATTGAGAAAAGTGAGTGAATCCAATGCTTCCTTGTATTCATTTTGTTATAAATATTTTATTCAATGATCTTGAATCTCACCCAGTGATCGATATTTAGCTTCCTTAGGAAATAACGACTTGAATCAAGAGATCCCGACCGCCAACTTTGGAACTAAACATCTCCATGCAACCCTATATGAGTGGAAGTTTTTTTTCTCACCAAATGAAATTGATTTTATGGATTAATATATGGCCTGATATTTAGAGGATTCTACCATTACGGAGAGAAACAATTTCTCAATGAATGGGTAGAGGTCCGCCCAAGATAGTAAAGTGGCCAATAAGGTAAAAGTAGTACAGAATCCAAAACAATATTCAAGACGATGAATGCAATGAATGCAATGCAAGAATTCTTGACTAATCAGATGAGGTAAAATATTAGGTTTAAGAGCGAAAAGGGAGAGCTAACACCAAAAATTAACTCCAAAAATTAAATCAAAGAGGTACACAGTACAGTTTTAGAGAGGAAAAGGTGGTGGCCAATAAAAATAGGCTTTGTAGGTTTTTGAAAACTTTTTGCAAACAAAAGAGGCTGACAATGAGATGGAAAGCCACCAAATTAATTAGGACTTTAAGATCTTACCTTGTAGGTGATTAGAGTAATTCAGTTAGG
>LPNX010847210.1:9614-20379 GCA_001517045.1 Pseudotsuga menziesii
CATCATAGGAGTCTCCGGGGTACTAGGTGATCATTCGTTCAAAGGTGAGATGGAATAGAAGACTAAGTCTAAAATTGGAGGAGTGGAAATATAAGAGTGTGGGGAGGCAATACACAAAACAGGTATCCCTAGGGTCATCCCAGGAAGGAAGAGAGAGTAGCAGTTACCTGGGTCCAACAAATGTCGGGTATTGGAAAGTTAAAGGGAATTTTCTAGATAAGAGTCTCTGGATGGATGTTCTCAGTAAGAGGGTGCTTGAATGAGGTGTCTGTGTTTTATGATGGCAAGGAAGAAAAGGGAATGAGGGGTTCCTCATTCAAACAATGCATGGCATCATGGAGGGTGTATAATGGAAGACATTTTAAGGCCGTTTGGGATAGAAGTCAGGATTTGACGCTATTGTGGCTCACAATCAACCAACAAGGGTGTATGACGAATGGTATTTAAAGGCCATTGGGAGTAGAATTTAGGCTCAGTCAACATCCATTTCGATGTACATCGTTCTCTATTGAAAGGTCTGAGCTCGGGGGAGACAATAATGTTGTATTGTCTTTGGTTGGGAGGTGACAGATTATCACCATTGTTAAACGAGCTCCACACCCAATTTGTTTATGTGCTTTGTCTTTTTTCTAGTGATCTTGGTTTTACAATTGCCAATTCCTAACATGAAACAAAAGTAGTTCTAGAAGCCATTGTCGAAAGCTAGGGCTTGACATTCTGAGGCCTCCCCTCACCAATCCACGAGAAAAAGTGACTTGGAAACTTCACCCAAGGGAAGGTGCATCTATTGATGAAAGAAAAATCCAGTTCCTAGAAGTTTCATTTTTGACGCGATTTCGGTCCATAGTTTTGGCTCGATCTTATCTCCTCTCATCTCTCCTTGATAAGGCACATTAAACTTTGGATTCAGTTTCACAAGATTTCAACTTCATTTTTGACCTAGCCCCTACTAGTTTTTCAAGTTCAAATCTGTAGGCAAGATGATTGCAATGAAGGTTGAAGATCATCTTGATAGAGCCACAAAATTCATCTCTTGGAAGTTTAGAGTTCTCATCTTGGACGAAAATGATCTCTTAAAGCTTGTCAATCAAAAGGGTTCCAGAACCAGACGCTGAAGAAAACGAGTCTCATTGGAGGAAGAGTGATGCCAGAGCAAGAAGAATATTCGTAGACTCAGTCAGGGATCATTTGGTTCCCTGATTGTTAATGGCCAAGCCTGACTTGTATAGGCAACCACGTTTAAATGCTGTTCATTACCCTTACTGGTTGGTGGTGGACCACCACAGTGTTAGTGGGTGCCCACTAACACCTTGGTGGTCCACCACCGATCACTGAGGGTGTATAATGGAACACATTTTAAGACCATCGGGGATAGAAGTCAGGCTTAGCCACTGACACTATTGTGGCCCACAATTGACCTATAAGGGTATAACACGAATGGCATTTAAAGGCCACTCGGAGTAGAATTTAGGCTCGGTCAATATCCATTTGGATGTACATCGTTCTCTATTGAAAGGTCTGAGCTCAAAGGAGACAATAGTGTTGTATTGTCTATGGTTGGGAGGTGACAGATCATCGCAGTGGTTAAATGAGCTACACACCTAGTTTGTTTATGTGCTTTGTCTTTTTTCTAGTGATCTTGGTTTTACAACTGCCAATTTCTAACATGGTATCAAAGCAGTTCTAGAAGTCACTGTCGAAAGCTAGGGCTTGACATTTTGAGGCCTCCCCTCACCAATTCAAGAGAAAAAGTGACTTGCACACTTCGCCCAAGGGAAGGTGCATCTATCGATAAAGGAAAAAACCAGTTATGAGAAGTTTCATTTTTGAACCAATTTCGGTCCATAGTTTTGGCTCGATCTTATCTTCTCTTAACTCATCTTGATAAGGCACATTAACCTTTAGATTCCATTTTGATGTACATCATTCTCTATCGAAAGGCCTGAGCTATGGGAGACAATAGTGTTGTATTGTCTATAGTTGGGAGGTGATAGATCATCAATGTGGTTAAACGAGCTCCACACCTAATTTGTTTATGTGCTTCGTCATTCTTCTAGGTATAATGGTTTTAGAATTGCCAATTTCTAACATGGTATCAAAGTAGTTATAGACGACATTGTCGAAAGCTAGGGCTTGAAATTCTGAGGCCTCCCCTCACCAATCCAGGAGAAAAAGTGACATGGAAATTTTGCCCAAGGGAAGGCACATCTATTGATGAAGAAAAAATCCAGTTCCGAGAAGTTTCATTTTTGACCCAATTTTGGTCCAAAGTTTTGGCTCAACCTTATCTCCTCTCAATTCGCCTTGATAAGGCTCATTAACCTTTGGATTCAATTTCACAAGATTCCAAATTTCATTTTTGACCTAGCTCCTACTAGGGTTTCTAGTTCAAATCTGGAGGCAAGATGATTGGAATTAAGGTTGAAGATCATCTTGATGCAGCCATAAAGTTTATCTCTTGGAAGTGTAGAGCTCTCATCTTGGGAGAAAATGATCTCTTAAAGCTTGTCAATGAGAAGGTTCCAGAGCAATACGTTGAAGAAGACAAGTCTCATTGGAGGAAGAGTGATGCTAGAGCAAGAAGAATCTTGGTAAACTCAGTTAGGGATCATTTGGTTCCTCAAATATTACAAACGAAGACGATTATGAAGATGTTCAAAACTCTAAAGGAATTATGATTGTTAATGACCAAGCCTGACTTGTATGGGCGACGACGTTCAAATGCCGTTAATTATACACCCTCAGTGTTCGGTGGTGGACCACCAAGGTGTTGGTGGGCCACCACCGAACACTGAGGGTGTATAATTGAAGACATTTTAAGTCCGTCGGAGATAGGAGTCAGGCTTGGCCACTGACACTATTGTGGCCCACAATAGACCTACAAGCGTGTATGGAGAATGGCATCTAAAGGCCATTGGGAGTAGAATTTATGGTCAGTCGACATCCATTTGGATGTATATCGCTCTATTGATAGGTTTGAGGTCAGGGGAGATAATAGTGTTGTATTGTCTATGGTTGGGAGGTGATAGATAATCACCGTGGTTAAACGAGCTCCACCAACCAACACCTTGGTGGTCCACCACCGAACACTGAGGGTGTATAATTAACGGCATTTTAAGCCCGTCGGAGATAGGAGTCAGGATTGGCCACTGACACTATTGTGGCCCATAATAGACCTACAAGGGTGTATGGAGAAGGCATATAAAGGCCATTGGAAGTATAATTTAGGGTCAGTCGACATCCATTTGGATGTATATCCCTCTATTGATAGGTTCGAGGTCGGGGGAGATAATAGTGTTGTATTGTCTATGGTTGGGAGGTGATAGATAATAACCGTGGTTAAACGAGCTCCACGCCCAGTTTGTTTATGTACTCTGCCTTTCTTCTAGTGGTCCTAGTGTTACAACTGCCAATTTCTAATATGGTATCAAAGCAGTTCTAAAAGCCATTGTCGAAAGCAAGGGCTTGACATTTTGAGGCCCCTCTTCACCAATCCTGGAGAAAAACAGACTTAGAAACTTTGGCCACCGCTCATTAATCTAGGAGAAAAAGTGACTTGGAAATTTCGCCCAAGGGAAGGCGCATCTATTGATGAAGGAAAAATCCAGTTATGAGAAGTTTCATTTTTGATCCAATTTTGGTCCATAGTTTTGGCTCAACCTGATCTTCTCTCAAGTCGCCTTGATAAGGCATATTAACCTTTGGATTTCGTTTAACAAAATTCCAAACTTCATTTTTGACCTAGCTCCTACTAGGTTTACTAGTTCAATTTTGCAGGCAAGATGATTGGAATGAAGGTTGAAGATAATCTTAATGGAGCCACAAACTTCATCTTTTGGAAGTCTAGAGTTCTCATCTTGTAAGAAAATGATCTCTTAAAGCTTGTCAATGAGAAGGTTCAAGAACTAGACGCTGAAGAAGACAAGTGTCATTGGAGGAAGCGTGATGCAAGAGCAAGAACAATCTTGGTAGACTAAGTCAGGGATCATTTGGTTTCTCAAATCTTACAAAAGAAGACAACAAGGAAGATGCTCAAAACTGTAAAGGAATGGTGATTGTTAATGGCCAAGGCTGACTTGTATAGTCGATGACGTTCAAATGCCGTTCATTATACACCCTTAGTGGTCGGTGGTGGACCACCAGTGTTAGTGGGAGCCCATTAACACCTTGGTGGTCCACCACGGACCACTGAGGGTGTATAATGGAAGGCATTTTAAGGCTGTCGGGGATAGAAGTCAAGCTTGGCCACTGACACTATTGCTTCCCACAATCTACATATAAGGGTGTCTGACGAATGGCATTTAAAGGCCACTTGGGAGTAGAATTTAGGCTCGGTTAATATCCATTTGGATGTACATCGTTCTCTATTGAAAGATGTGAGCTCGGGGGAGACAATAGTGTTGTATTGTTTATGGTTGGGAGGTGATAGATCATCATCGTGGTTAAACGAGCTCCACACCCAATTTGTTTATGTGCTCCGTCATTCTTCTAGGTATCATGGTTTTAGAACTCCCAATTTCTAAAATGGTATCAAAGTAGTTAGGGACGACATTGTCGAAAGCTAGGGCTTGAAATTCTGAGGCCTCCCCTCACCAATCCAGGAGAAAAAGTGACATGGAAATTTTGCCCAAGGGAAGGCACATCTATTGATAAAGGAAAAATCCAGTTCCGAGAAGTTTCATTTTTGACCCAATTTTTGTCCAAAGTTTTGGCTCGATCTTATCTCCTCTCAATTCGCCTTGATAAGGCACATTAACCTTTGGATTCAGTTTCACAAGATTCCAAATTTCATTTTTGACCTAGCTCCTACTAGGGTTTCTATCTCAAATCTGGAGGCAAGATGATTGGATTGAAGGTTGAAGATCATCTTGATGGAGCCACAAACTTTATCTCTTGGAAGTCTAGAGTTCTCATCTTGGGAGAAAATGATCTCTTAAAGCTTGTCAATGAGAAGGTTCGAGAGAAAGACGTTGAAGAAGACAAGTCTCATTGGAGGAAGAGTGATGCTAGAGCAAGAAGAATCTTGGTAAACTCAGTTAGGAATCATTTGGTTCCTCAAATCTTGCAAACGAAGACGACTATGAAGATGCTCAAAATTCTAAAGGAATGATAATTGTTAGTGACCAAGCCTGACTTGTATGGGCGACGACGTTCAAATGCCGTTAATTATACACCCTCAGTGTTCGGTGGGGGACCACCAAGGTGTTGGTGGGCGCCCTCCAACACCTTGGTGGTCCACCACCGAACACTGAGGGTGTATAATTGAAGGCATTTTAAGCCCGTCGGAGATAGGAGTCAGGCTTGGCCACTGAGAATATTGTGGCCCACAATAGACCTACAAGGGTGTATGGAGAATGGCATCTAAAGGCCATTGGGAGTAGAATTTAGGTTCAGTCGAAATCCATTTGGATGTATATCGTTCTCTATTGATAGGTTTAAGGTCGGGGGAGATAACAGTGTTGTATTGTTTATGGTTGGGAGGTGATAGATAATCACCATGGTTAAACGAGCTCCACGCCCAGTTTGTTTATGTACTCTGCCTTTCTTCTAGTGGTCCTAGTGTTACAACTGTCAATTTCTAACATGGTATCAAAGCAGTTCTAGAAGCCCTTGTCGAAAGCTAGGGCTTGACATTTTGAGGCCTCTCCTCACCAATCCAAGAGAAAAACAGACTTAGAAACTTTGGCCACCGCTCATTAATCCATGAGAAAAAGTGACTTGGAAATTTCGCCCAAGGGAAGGCGCATCTATTGATGAAGGAAAAATCCAGTTTTGAGGAGTTTCATTTTTGACCTAATTTTGGTCCATAGTTTTGGTTCAACCTTATCTCCTCTCAAGTCGCCTTGATAAGGCATATTCACCTTTGGATTCAGTTTAACAAGATTCCAAACTTCATTTTTGACGTAGCTCCTACTAGGGTTACTAGTTCAATTTTGCAGGCAAGATGATTGGAATGAAGGTTGAAGATAATCTTGATGGAGCCACAAACTTCATCTTTTGGAAGTCTATAGTTCTCATCTTGGAAGAAAATGATCTCTTAAAGCTTGCCAATGAGAAGGTTCCAGAACCGAACGTTGAAGAAGAGAAGTCTCATTGGAGGAAGAGTGATGCCAGAGCAAGAAGAATCTTGGTAGACTCAGTTAAGGATCATTTGGTTTCTTAAATGTCGCAAAAGAACACTACTAGGAAGATGTTCAAAATGCTAAAGGAATGATGATTGTTAATGGTCAAGCCTGACTTGTATGGGCGATGACGTTCAAATGCCGTTCATTATACACCCTTAGTGGACGGTGGTGGACCACCACAGTGTTAGTGGGCACCCACTAACACCTTGGTGGTCCACCACCGACCACTGAGGGTGTATAATGGAAGGCATTTTAAGGCTGTCGGGGATAGAAGTCAAGCTTGGCCATTGACACTATTGTTGCCCACAATCGACATACAAGGGTGTCTGACGAATGGCATTTAAAGGCCACTTGGAGTAGAATTTAGGCTCGGTCAATATCCATTTGGATGTACATCGTTCTCTATTGAAAGGTGTGAGCTCGGGGGAGACAATAGTGTTGTATCGTCTATGGTTGGGAGGTGATAGATCATCATCGTGGTTAAACGAGCTCCACACCCAGTTTGTTTCTCTGCTCTGTATTTCTTCTAATGGTCTTGGTTTTACAATTGCCAATTTGTAACATTGTACCAAAGCAGTTCTAGAAGCCATTGTCGAAAGCTAGGGCTTCACATTCTAAGGCCTCCCCTCACCAATATAGGAGAAAAATGTGAGTTGGAAACTTCGCCCAAGGGAAGGCACATTTATTGATGAAGGAAAAATTGAGTTCTGAGAAGTTTCATTTTTGACCCAATTTCGGTCCATAGTTTTGGTTCGATCTTATCTCTTCTCAACTCGCCTTGATAAGGCACATTAACCTTTAGATTCCATTTTGATGTACATCATTCTCTATCGAAAGGCCTGAGCTATGGGAGACAATAGTGTTGTATTGTCTATGGTTGGGAGGTGTGATCATGATCGTGGTTAAACGAGCTCCGCACCCGATTTTTTTATGTGCTCCGTCATTCTTCTAGGTATCATGCTTTTAGAACTGCCAATTTATAACATGGTATCAAAGTAGTTATAGACGACATTGGCTAAAGCTAGGGCTTGAAATTTTGAGGCCTCCCCTCACCAATCCAGAAGAAAAAGTGACATGGAAATTTTGCCCAAGGGAAGGCACATTTATTGATGAAGGAAAAATTCAGTTCAGAGAAGTTTCATTTTTGACCCAATTTTTGTCCAAAGTTTTGGCTCGATCTTATCTCCTCTCAACTCGCCTTGATAAGGCACATTAACCTTTGGATTCAGTTTCACAAGATTCCAAATTTCATTTTTGACCTAGCTCCTACTAGGGTTTCTAGTTCAAATCTGGAGGCAAGATGATTGGAATGAAGGTTGAAGATCATCTTGATGCAGCCACAAACTTTATCTCTTGGAAGTCTAGAGTTCTCATCTTGGGAGAAAATGATCTCTTAAAGCTTGTGAATGAGAAGGTTCTAGAGGAAGACGTTGAAGAAGACGCGTCTCATTGGAGGAAGAGTGATGCTAGAGCAAGAAGAATCTTGGTAAACTCAGTTAGGGATCATTTGGTTCCTCAAATCTTGCAAACGAAGACGACTGTGAAGATGTTCAAAACTCTAAAGGAATGATGATTGTTAATGACCAAGCCTAACTTGTATGGGCGACGATGTTTAAATGCCGTTAATTATACACCCTTAGTGGTTGGTGGTGGACCACCACAGTGTTGGTGGGCGCCCAGCAACACCTTGGTGGTTCACCACCGAACACTGAGCATGTATAATTGAAGGCATTTTAAGCCCGTCGGAGATAGGATTTAGGCTTGGCCACTGACACTATTGTGGCCCACAATAGACCTACAAGGGTGTATGGAGAATGGCATCTAAAGGCCATTGGGAGTAGAATTTTGGGCCAGTCAACATCCATTTGGATGTATATCGTCCTCTATTGATAGGTTTGAGTTCAGGGGAGATAATAGTGTTGTTTTGTCTATGGTTGGGAGGTGATAGATAATCACCGTGATTAAACGAGCTCCACGCCCATTTTTTTTATGTACTCTGCCTTTCTTCTAGTGGTCCTAGTGTTACAACTGCCAATTTCTAACATGGTATCAAAGCAGTTCTAGAAGCCATTGTCGAAAGCTATGGCTTGACATTTTCAGGCCTCTCTTCACCAATCCGAGAGAAAAACAGACTTAAAATTTTGGCCACTGCTCATTAATTCAGGAGAAAAAGTGACTTGGAAATTTTGCCCAAGGGAAGGCGCATCTATTAATGAAGGAAAAATCCAGTTTTGAGAAGTTTCATTTTTGACCAAATTTTGTTCCATAGTTTTGGCTCAACCTGATCTCCTCTCAAGTCGCCTTGATAAGGAATATTAACCTTTGGATTCAGTTTAACAAGATTCCAAACTTCTTTTTTGACCTAGCTCGTACCAGGGTTACTAGTTCAATTTTGTAGGCAAGATGATTGGAATGAAGGTTGAAGATAATCTTGATGGAGCCACAAACTTCATCTTTTGGAAGTCTATAGTTCTCATCTTGGAAGAAAATGATCTCTTAAGTCTTGTCAATGAGAAGGTTCCAGAACCGAACGTTGAAGAAGACAAGTCTCATTGGAGGAAGAATGATGCCAGAGCAAGAAGAATCTTGGTAGACTCAGTTAGGGATCATTTGGTTCCTCAAATCTCTTAAAAGAAGACGACTAGGAAGATGTTCAAAACCCTAAAGGAATGATGATTGTTAATGGTCAAGCCTGACTTGTATAGGCGACGACGTTCAAATGCCGTTCATTATACACCCCTAGTGGTCGGTGGTGGAAAACCACAGTGTTAGTGGGCACCCACTAACACCTTGGTGGTCCGCCACCGACCACTGAGGGTGTATGACGGAATGCATTTGAAGGCCGTCTGGGATAGAAGTCAGTCTTGGCCACTGACACTATTATGGCCCACAATCGACCTACAAGGGTGTATGATGAATGACATTTAAAGGCTAGTGGGAGTAGAATTTAGGTTCAGTAAAAATCCATTTGGATATACATCGTTCTCTATTGAAAGGTCTGAGCTCGGGGGAGACAATAGTGTTGTATTGTCTATGGTTGGGAGGTGATAGATCATCACCGTGGTTAAACAAGCTCCAGTGGGAGTATTATTTTGGCTCAGTAAAAATCCATTTGGATGTACATCGTTCTCTATTGAAAGGTCTGAGCTCAGGGGAGATAATAGTGTTGTATTGTCTATGGTTTGGAGGTGATAGATCATCACCATGGTTAAACGAGCTCCACACCGAGTTTGTTTATGTGATTTTTCTTTCTTCTAGTGATATTGGTTTTACAACTGCCAATTTCTAACATGGTATCAAAGCTGTTCTAAATGCCATTGTTGAAAGCTAGGGCTTGACATTTTGAGGTCTCCCTTCACCGTTCTAGGAGAAAAAGTTACCTGTAAACTTCGCCCAAGGGAAGGCACATCTATTATTGAAGGAGAAATCCAGTTCTGAGAAATTTCATTTTTGGCCCAATTTCGGTTTATAGTTTTGGCTCGATCTTATCTCCTCTCAACTTGCCTTGATAAGGCACATTAACCTTTGGATACAGTGTCACAAGATTTCAAAATTCGTTTTTGATCTAGCTTCTACTAGGGTTTCTAGTTCAAATATGCACGCAAGATGATTGGAATGAAGGTTGAAGATCATCTTGATGGAGCCGCAAACTTTATCTCTTGGAAGTCTAGAGTTCTCATCTTGGAAGAAAATGATCTCTTAAAGCTTGTCAATGAGAAGGTTCCAGAACCAGACCTTGAAGAAGACAAGTCTCATTGGAGCAAGAGTGATTGCAGAGCAAGAAAAAATCTTGGTTTTCTCGGTCAGCGATCATTTGGTTCCTCAAATCTCGCAAAAAAAGACGACTAGAAATATTTTAAAACCCTAAAGGAATGGTGGTTGTTAATGGAAAAGCCTGACTTGTATGGGCGACGACGTTCAAATGCCGTTCATTATACACCATTAGTGGTCGGTGGCGGACCACCAGAGTGTTAGTGGGCGTCCAGTAACACCTTGGTGGTCAACCACCGACTACTGAGGTTGTATGACAGAATGCATTTTAAGGCCGTTTGGGATAGAATTCAGGGTTAGCCACTGACACTCATGTTGTGGCTTACAATCGACCTACAAAGGTGTGTGACGAATGGCATTTAAATGCCAACGAGAGTAGAATTTAGGCTCGGTCAACATACATTTGGATGTACATCATTCTCTATTGAAAGGTTTGAGCTCGGAGAAGACAATAGTGTTGTATTGTCTATGGTTGGGAGGTGATAGAACATCACCGTGGTTAAACGAGCTCCACACCCTGTATGTTTATGTGCTCTGCCTTTCTTCTAGTGATCTTGGTTTTACAGGTACCAATTTCTAACATGGTATCAAAGCAGTTCTAGAAGCCATTTGTTGGTGAAATTGTCATTGATGCCAACATGGACTTGATGTCATTGATGTTGCCACTTTGATGAAGATATTGAAGACCCAGATGATGATGTTGATGACCTTATATGGTCTCTGGCATGTGGTGGATGCCCTTGCCTTGAAAAAGAAGCCTTGAAGGGTCATGGACATATGAAGAACTCAGGGCTCCTAATATATTGGACCCACATTTGTTGGTTATAGAATTTGTCTCATTAAAACATTTATTTTCATACAATGTCGGC
>LPNX010847210.1:20558-42569 GCA_001517045.1 Pseudotsuga menziesii
AAATTTTTCAGTCTTTTTATGAAGTCAAAAAAACCAGCAGGCTGTACATACCCGAATTTTTCAGTCTTTTTGTTTATGAAGTCAAAAAACAGCAGGCTGTACATACCCGAATTTTTTTTAGTGCTAAAATTTTATTTGGGTGTGATGTGATAAAAACTGACCTTCGTTGATTTAACTGAAAGCCAGACCCAAACTTTATGCAGACCTTTGTTTTGGTTCTTGTTCTCTACTGGGAGAAGTAGGAGCAGGTTGATCAAGGTCTTTTCCTACAGAACCGAATTCTTCAGGGACATATTCCTCTCTGTCCTCCTGCCATGATCCAAATAAGTATGAGTTTATAACTCACTTCAGACCCTAGTATGTAAGGTGACAAAGCAAGTGTCTGATGCTCTCATACAACACCAGAATTAACAAAGTGGGAAAATTTATTTTTGGTCATCTGCATAAGTTTCAGGCTTGAAATTGAAGGTTGACAGTGCTAATGAGTCTTCACAGCCATGAAGATCTTCATATAATCCTAGAATCATACACAGTCTGCATTTGAAGGTTAATTCAGTTGAAAGGTCAAGGGCATACCTCTTCCATCCATGGAAAGACACTTGTGAAATCTTGTGACAGCCCTAATTTCTTGAAGAAGTTGACAGTGATGCATATGTACAGTGATGATACAAAGTCTGAAGCAGCCACAGTAAAGTTTTGTGTCTTAGGAATTCGGCTGACCATGATAATAGCAGCTACAATGAGGTAGCAACTATGTGAACTGAACCAGTGTCTTTACACAAACTACTTGATGTTGATAATCAAGACCTAGACAGTGAAGCTAGATGACTTGAGGAGAGATTGGCATGTGAAAATCCTTGAAGACATTGAGATATAGTTTGAATTGATGGGAAACTTATATTACAGTGCCAAGTTTTATGAGAGCACAGTTCCGAGGTGATGAGATGAAGGTTCAAGAACCAAGTCTTGGAGATCTAGCAGCCTGTCCCAGTACATTAATGTCACAACTGTAGCAGTAGTCAACTTCAGTCACTCTTGTGAAGGCTGATTTTAGTAGTAATGGTTCAGAAGTGTATACATAGTTCAATGGTCTAAGTGACAGCACATTTACAAAGAATCAAGACATGACAAGTTGATGGCAGCAGCAGTTCATTGAACAGACCTTGATGACTCAGCAGTGTATTGAGCAGCTGTGATTGATGTGAGACTATGACCAGCAGTAGTGATGATGAGTAGATAAACAAGAAGATTGATGAGCAGTGAAGAGGATGAGCAGCAGAGGTTAACAAGCTGAGATTGACCAGAGATTCATAAGCAGCAGTGAGCAAATGAACTAGAAGTTGATGAGCAGCTGACCAGCAACAACAGAGATGAGCAGTCCTTGATAACTTGGCAGTAGTGAAGAGCAGGTGTGTTGCAGCAGTGTTAATCAGCAGCATATTGAAGAAACAAGTGATGAAGTAATGTAACAGTGAGCTTTAATGTAAATGCAATCTTGACTTGCTTTTGAGGTTAGGATACCTCAAACCCTTCTTAGCAGGGTCTAAGAAAACCAGGCAGGGTCCTGGATTAAGAGTAGGTGCTCTATGTATCAGTAGGCGTTGATTTTGCCTAACGGTTGTATTCGGACCAAAATAATATAAAAAGATTACAAATTTATATGGTGTGGTGTTCTTCTGTGTTATGATTCTTATGAATGAAATGCTTATGCTTTGTGAATGATGTTTATAAAATGATTATGGTAGAGTAATGAATTGATGATTTGGTAGCTAACCGTGATAAGCTAAGAAAGGTTTTAAAATTGGCTTCACACTGATTCACCCCCCCTCTCAGTGTCAACACCATTGTCCAAAGCTTTGGCTTGACATTTTGTGGCATCCCCTCACTGATCCAGGAGAAAAAGTGACTTGGAAACTTCGGCCAAGGGAAGGCGCATCTATTAATGAAGGAAAAATCCAGTTTTGATAAGCTTCATTTTTTACCCAATTTCGGTCAATAGGTTTGGCTTGATGTTATCTCCTCTCAACTTGCTTTGATAAGGCACATTAACCTTTGGATTCAGTTTCACAAGATTCCAAACTTAAATTTTGACCTAGCTCCTTCTAGGGTTTGTAAGTGAAATCTGGATGACGGTTGAAGATAATCTTGATGGAGCCACAAACTTCATCTCTTGGAAGTCTAGAGTTCTCATCTTGTAAGAAAATGATCTCTTAAAGCTTGTCAATGAGAAGGTTCCAGAATTAGACGCTGAAGAAGACAAGTGTCATTGGAGGAAGAGTGATGCAAGAGCAAGAAGAATCTTGGTAGACTAAGTCAGGGATCATTTGGTTTCTCAAATCTCACAAAAGAAGACGACAAGGAAAGTGTTCAAAACCGTAAAGGAATGGTGATTGTTAATGGCCAAGGCTGACTTGTATAGTCGATGACATTCAAATGCCGTTCATTATACACCCTTAGTGGTCGGTGGTGGACCACCACAGTGTTAGTGGACGCCCACTAACACCTTGGTGGTCCACCACTGACCACTGAGGGTGTATAATGGAAGGCATTTTAAGGCTGTCGGGAATAGAAGTCAAGCTTGGCCACTGACACTATTGTTGCCCACAATCGATATACAAGGGTGTCTGACGAATGACATTTAAAGGCCATCGCCCACTAACACCTTGGTGGTCCACCACCGACCACTGAGGGTGTATAATGGAAGGCATTTGAAGGCTGTCGGGGATAGAAGTCAAGCTTGGCCACTGACACTATTGTTTCCCACAATCGACATACAAGGGTGTCTGACGAATGACATTTAAAGGCCACTGGGAGTAGAAGTTAGGCTCGGTCAATATCCATTTGGATGTACAACGTTCTCTATTGAAAGGTGTGAGCTCGAGGGAGACAATAATGTTGTATTGTCTATGGTTGGGAGGTGATAGATCATCATCGTGGTTAAACGAGCTCCACACCCATTTTGTTTATGTGCTCTGTCTTTCTTCTAGTGGTCTTGGTTTTACAACTGCCAATTTTTAACATCGTACCAAAGCAGTTCTAGAAGTCATTGTGGAAAGCTAGGGCTTCACATTCTAAGGCCTCCCCTCACAATTATAGGAGAAAAAGTGAGTTGGAAACTTTGCCCAAGGGAAGGCGCATATATTGATAAAGGAAAAATCGAGTTCTGAGAAGTTTCATTTTTGACCCAATTTCGGTCCATAGTTTTGGCTCGATCTTATCTCCTCTCAACTCGCCTTGATAAGGCACATTAACCTTTAGATTCCATTTTGATGTACATCATTCTCTATCGAAAGGCCTGAGCTATGGGAGACAATAGTGTTGTATTGTCTATGGTTGGGAGGTGATAGATTATAGTGTTCCTCAAATCTTGCAAACGAAGACGACTATGAAGATGTTCAAAACTCTAAAGGAATGGTGATTGTTAATGACCAAGCCTGACTTGTATGGGCGAGGACGTTCAAATGCCGTTAATTATACACCCTTAGTGGTCGGTGGTGGACCACCACAGTGTTGGTGGGCATCCACCAACACCTTGGCGGTCCACCACCGAACACTGAGGGTGTATAATTGAAGGCATTTTAAGCCCGTCGGAGATAGGAGTCAGGCTTGGCCACTGACACTATTGTGGCCCACAATAGACCTACAAGCGTCCACCAACACCTTGGCGGTCCACCACCGAACACTGAGGGTGTATAATTGAAGGCATTTTAAGCTCGTCGGAGATAGGAGTCAGGCTTGGCCACTGACACTATTGTGGCCCACAATAGACCTACAAGGGTGTATGGAGAATGGCATCTAAAGGCCATTAGGAGTAGAATTTAGGCTCAGTCGACATCCATTTGGATGTATATCGTTCTCTATTGATAGGTTTGAGGTCGGGGGATATAATAGTGTTGTATTGTCTATGAGGTGATAGATGATAACCGTGGTTAAACGAGCTCCACGCCCAGTTTGTTTATGTACTCTGCCTTTCTTCTAGTGGTCCTAGTGTTACAACTGGCAATTTATAAGATGGTATCAAAGTAGTTTTAGAAGCCATTGTCGAAAGCTAGGGCTTGAAATTTTGAGTCCTCTCCTCACCAATCCGAGAGAAAAACAGACTTAGAAACTTTGACCACCGCTCATTAATCCAGGAGAAAAAGTGACTTGGAAATTTCGCCCAAGGGAAAGCGCATCTATTGATGAAGGAAAAATCCAGTTCTAAGAAGTTTCATTTTTGACCCAATTTTGGTCCATAGTTTTGGCTCAACCTTATCTCCTCTCAAGTCGCCTTGATAAGGCATATTAACCTTTGGATTCAGTTTAACAAGATTCCAAACTTCATTTTTGACCTAGCTCCTACTAGGGTTATTAGTTCAATTTTGCAGGCAAGATGATTGGAATGAAGGTTGAAGATAATCTTGATGGAGCCACAGACTTCATCTTTTGGAAGTCTATAGTTCTCATCTTGGAAGAAATTGATCTCATAAAGCTTGTCAATGAGAAGGTTCAAGAACCGAACGTTGAAGAAGACAAGTCTCATTGGAGGAAGAGTGATGCCAGAGCAAGAAGAATCTTGGTAGACTCAGTTAGGGATCATTTGGTTCCTCAAATCTCGCAAAAAAGACGACTAGGAAGATGTTCAAAACCCTAAAAGAATGATGATTGTTAATGGTCAAGCCTGACTTGTATGGTCGACGACATTCAAATGCCGTTCATTATACACCCCTAGTGGTCGGTGGTGGACAACCACAGTGTTAGTGGGCGCCCACTAACACCTTGGTGGTCCGCCGCCGACCACTGAGGGTGTATGACGGAATGCATTTGAAGGCCGTCTGGGATAGAAGTCAGGCTTGGCCATTGACACTATTATGGCCCACAATCGACCTACAAGGGTGTATGATGAATGGCATTTAAAGGCCAATGGGAGTAGAATTTAGGTTCAGTAAAAATTCATTTGGATATACATCGATCTCTATTGAAAGGTCTGAGCTCGGGGGAGACAATAGTGTTGTATTGTCTATGGTTGGGAGGTGATAGATCATCACTGTGGTTAAACGAGCTCCAGTGGGGGTATTATTTTGGCTCTGTAAAAATCCATTTGGATGTACATCGTTCTCTATTGAAAGCTCTGAGCTCGGGGGAGACAATAGTGTTGTATTGTCTATGGTTGGGAGGTGATAGATCATCCCCTTGGTTAAACGAGCTCCACACCGAGTTTGTTTATGTGCTTTTTCTTTCTTCTAGTGATCTTGGTTTTACAACAACCAATTTCTAACATGGTATGAAAGTTGTTTTAAATGCCATTGTTGAAAGCTAGGGCTTGACATTTTGAGGTCTCCCTTCACCGATCCAGGAGAAAAAGTGACCTGGAAACTTAGCCCAAGGGAAGGCACATCTATTATTGAAGGAGAAATCCAGTTCTGAGAAATTTCATTTTTGGCCCAATTTCGGTTCATAGTTTTGGCTCGATCTTATCTCCTCCCAGCTTGCCTTGATAAGGCATGTTAACATTTGGATTCAATTTCACAAGATTTCAAAATTCATTTTTGATCTAGCTCCTACTAGGGTTTCTAGTTCAAATATGCACGCAAGATGATTGGAATGAAGGTTGAAGATCATCTTGATGGAGCCACAAACTTCATCTCTTGGAAGTCTAGAGTTCTCATCTTGGAAGAAAATGATCTCTTAAAGCTTGTCAATGAGAAGGTTCCAGAACCAGACACTGAAGAATACAAGTCTCATTGGAGGAAGAGTGATTGCAGAGCAAGAAGAATCTTGGTTGACTCGGTCAGCGATCATTTTGGTTCGTCAAATCTCGCAAAAGAAGACGACTAGAAATATTTTAAAACCCTAAAGGAATGTTGGTTGTTAATGGTCAAGCCTGACTTGTATGGGCGACGACGTTCAAATCCCGTTCATTATACACCATTAGTGGTCGGTGGCGAACCACCACAGTGTTAGTGGGCGTCTAGTAACACCTTGGTGGTCAACCACCGACCATTGAGGTTGTATGACGGAATGCATTTTAAGGCCGTTTGGGATAGAAGTCAGGCTTGGCCACTGACACTCATGTTGTGGCGCACAATCGACCTACAAGGGTGTATGACGAATGGCATTTAAAGGCCAGTGAGAGTAGAATTTAGGCTTGGTCAACATCCATTTGGATGTACATCGTTCTCTATTGAAAGGTTTGAGCTCGGAGAAGACAATAGTGTTGTATTGTCTATGGTTGGGAGGTGATAGAACATCACCGTGGTTAAATGAACTCCACACCCCGTATGTTAATATGCTCTGCCTTTCTTCTAGTGATCTTGGTTTTATAGCTACCAATTTCTAACATGGTATCAAAGCAGTTCTAGAAGCCATTGTTCAAAGCTTTGGCTTGACATTCTAAGGCATCCCCTCACCGATCCAGGAGAAAAAGTGACTTGGAAGCTTCGGCCAAGGGAAGGCGCATCTATTAATGAATGAAAAATCCAGTTTTGAGAAGCTTCATTTTTTACCCAATTTCGGTCAATAGTTTTGGCTTGAAGTTATCTCCTCTCAACTCGCTTTGATAAGGCACATTAACCTTTGGATTCAGTTTCATAAGATTCCAAACATAAATTTTGACCTAGCTCGTTCTAGGGTTTCTAAGTGAAATCAGCATGACGGTTGAAGATAATCTTGATGGAGCCACAAACTTCATCTCTTGGAAGTCTAGAGCTCTCATCTTGTAAGAAAATGATCTCTTAAAGCTTGTTAATGAGAAGGTTTCAGAACTAGACGCTGAAGAAGACAAGTGTCATTGGAGGAAGAGTGATGCAAGAGCAAGAAAAATCTTGGTAGACTAAGTCAGGGATCATTTGGTTCCTCAAATCTCATAAAAGAAGACTACAAGGAAGATGTTCAAAACCATAAAGGAATGGTGATTGTTAATGGCCAAGTTTGAGTTATATAGTCGATGACGTTCAAATGCCGTTCATTATACACCCTTAGTGGTCGGTGGTGGACCACCACAGTGTTAGTGGGCGCCCATTAACACCTTGGTGGTCCACCACTGACCACTGTGGGTGTATAATGGAAGGCATTTTAAGGCTGTCGGGGATAGAAGTCAAGCTTGGCCACTGACACTATTGTTTCCCATAATCGACATACAAGGGTGTCTGACGAATGGCATTTAAATGCCATTGGGAGTAGAATTTAGGCTCGGTTAATATCCATTTGAATGTACATCGTTCTCTATTGAAATGTGTGAGCTCGGGGGAGACAATAGTGCTGTATTGTCTATGGTTGGGAGGTGATAGATCATTATCGTGGTTAAACGAGATCCACACCCAGTTTGTTTATGTGCTCTATTTTTCTTCTAGTGGTCTTGGTTTTACAACTGCCAATTTTTAACATCGTACCAAAGCAGTTGTAGAAGCCATTGTCGAAAGCTAGGGCTTCACATTTTAAGGCCTCCCAGCACCAATATAGGAGAAAAAGTGAGTTGGAAACTTCGCCCAAGGGAAGGCGCATCTATTGATGAAGAAAAAATCGAATTCTGAGAAGTTTTATTTTTGACCCAATTTCGGTCCATAGTTTTGGCTCGATTTTATCTCCTCTCAACTCGCCTTGATAAGACACATTAACCTTTAGATTCCATTTTGATGTACATCATTCTCTATCGAAAGGCCTGAGCTATGGGAGATAATAGTGTTGTATTGTCTATGGTTGGGAGGTGATAGATTATCATCGTGGCTAAAAGAGTTCCACAGTCAATTTGTTTATGTGCTCCGTCATTCTTTTAGGTATCTTGGCTTTAGAACTGCCAATTTCTAACATGGTATCAAAGTAGTTATAGACGACATTGTCGAAAGCTAGGGCTTGAAATTCTAAGGCCTCCCCTCACCAATCCAGGAGAAAAAGTGACATGGAAATTTTGCCCAAGGGAAGGCACATCTATTGATGAAGGAAAAATCCAGTTCCGAGAAGTTTCATTTTTGACCCAATTTTTGTCCAAAGTTTTGGCTCGATCTTATCTCCTCTCAACTAGCCTTGATCAGGCACATTAAACTTTGGATTCAGTTTCACAAGATTCCAAATTTTATTTTTGACCTAGCTCCTACTAGGGTTTCTAGTTCAAATCTTGAGGCAAGATGATTGGAATGAAGGTTGAAGATCATCTTGATGGAGCCACTAACTTTATCTCTTGGAAGTCTAGAGTTCTCATCTTGGGATAAAATGATCTCTTAAAGCTTGTCAATGAGAAGGTTCCAAAGGAAGACGTTGAAGAAGACAAGTCTCATTGGAGGAAGAGTGATGCTAGAGCAAGAAGAATCTTGGTAAACTCACTTAGGGATCATTTGGTTCCTCAAATATTGCAAACAAAGACGACTATGAAGATGTTCAAAACTCTAAATGAATGATGATTGTTAATGACCAAGCCTGACTTGTATGGGCGACGACGTTCAAATGCCGTTAATTATACACCCTTAGTGGTCGGTGGTGGACCACCACAGTGTTGGTGGGCGCCCACCAACACCTTTGTGGTCCACCACTGAACACTGAGGGTGTATAATTGAAGGCATTTTAAGCCCGTTGGAGATAGGAGTCAGGCTTGGCCACTGACACTATGCGCCCACCAACACCGGTGGCCCACCACCGAACACTGAGGGTGTATAACTGAAGGCATTTTAAGCCCGTCAGAGATAGGAGTCAGGCTTGGCCACTAACACTATTGTGGCCCACAATAGACCTACAAGGGTGTATGGAGAATGTCATCTAAATGCCATTGGGAGTAGAATTTAGGCTCAGTCGACATCCATTTGGATGTATATCGTTCTCTAATGATAGGTTTGAGGTCGGGGGATATAATTGTGTTGTATTGTATATGGTTCTGAGGTGATAGATAATCACCGTGGTTAAACGAGCTCCACGCCCAGTTTGTTTATGTACTTTGCATTTCTTCTAGTGGTCCTAGTGTTACAACTGTCAATTTCTAACATGGCATCAAAGCAGTTCTAGAAGCCATTGTCGAAAGCTAGGGCTTGACATTTTGAGGCCTCTCCTTACCAATCCGGCAGAAAAACAGACTTAGAAACTTTGGCCACCGCTCATTAATCGAGGAGAAAAAGTGACTTGGAAATTTCGCCCAAGGGAAGGCGCATCTATTGGTGAAGGAAAAATCCAGTTCTGAGAAGTTTCATTTTTGACCCAATTTTGGTCCATAGTTTTTGCTCAACCTTATCTCCTCTCAAGTCGCCTTGATAAGGCATATTAACCTTTGGATTCAGTTTAACAAGATTTCAAACTTCATTTTTGACCTAGCTCCTACTAGCGTTACTAGTTCAATTTTGCAGGCAAGATAATTGGAATGAAGGTTGAAGATAATCTTGATGGAGCGACAAACTTCATCTTTTGGAAGTCTATAGTTCTCATCTTGGAAGAAAATGATCTTTTAAATCTTGTCAGTGAGAAGATTACAGAATCGAATGTTGAAGAAGACAAGTCTCATTGGAGGAAGAGTGATGCGAGAGCAAGAAGAATCTTGGTAGACTCAGTTAGGGATCATTTGGTTCCTCAAATCTCGCAAAAGAATACGACTACGAAGATGTTCAAAACCCTAAAGGAATAATGATTGTTAATGGTCAAGCCTGACTTGTATGGGCGACAATGTTCAAATGCCATTCATTATACACCCCTAGTGGTCGGTGGTGGAAAACCACAGTGTTAGTGGGCGCCCACTAACACCTTGGTGGTCCGCCACCGACCACCGAGGGTGTATGACGGAATGCATTTGAAGGCTGTCTGGGATAGAAGTCAGGCTTGGCCACTGACACTATTATGGCCCACAATCGACCTACAAGGGTGAATGATGAATGGCATTTAAAGGCCAGTGGGAGTAGAATTTAGGTTCAGCAAAAATCCATTTGGATATACATCGTTCTCTATTGAAAGGTCCGAGCTCGGGGGAGATAATAGTGTTGTATTGTCTATGGTTGGGAGGTGATAGATCATCACCGTGGTTAAACGAGATCGAGTGGGAGTATTATTTTGGCTCAGTAAAAATCCATTTGGATGTACATCGTTCTCTATTGAAAGGTTTGAGCTCGAGGGAGACAATAAAGTTGTATTGTCTATGGTTGGGAGGTGATAAATCATCACCGTGGTTAAACGAGCTCCACACCGAGTTTGTTTATGTGCTTTTTATTTCTTCTAGTGATCTTGGTTTTACAACTGCTAATTTCTAACATGGTATCAATGCTGTTCTAAATGCCATTGTTGAAATCTAGGTCTTGACATTTTGAGGTCTCCCTTCACCGATCCAGGAGAAACAATGACCTGAAAACTTCGCCCAAGGGAAGGCACATCTATTATTGAAGGAGAAATCCAGTTTTGAGAAATTTCATTTTTGGCCCAATTTCGGTTTATAGTTTTGGCTCGATCTTATATCCTCTCAACTTGCCTTAATAAGGCACGTTAACCTTTGGATTCAATTTCACAAGATTTCAAAATTCATTTTTGATCCAGCTCCTACTAGGTTTTCTAGTTCAAATATGCACGCAAGATGATTGGAATGAAGGTTGAAGATCATCTTGATGGAGCCACAAAATTCATCTCTTGGAAGTCTAGAGTTCTCATCTTGGAAGAGAATGATCTCTTAAAGCTTGTCAATGAAGGTTGCAGAACCAGACGTTGAAGAAGACAAGTCTCATTGGAGGAAGAGTGGTTGCAGAGCAAAAAGAATCTTGGTTGACTCGGTCAACGGTCATTTGGTTCCTCAAATCTCGTAAAAAAAGACAACTAGAAAGATTTTAAAACCCTAAAGGAATGGTGGTTGTTAATGGTCAAGCCTGACTTGTATTGGCGACGACGTTCAAATGCCGTTCATTATAAACCATTAGTGGTCGGTGGCGGACCACCACAGTGTTAGTGGGCGATCTTGTAACACCTTGGTGGTCAACCACCGACCACTGAGGTTGTATGACAAAATGCATTTTAAGGCCGTTTGGGATAGAAGTCAGGCTTGGCCACTGACACTCATGTTGTGGCGCACAATCGACCTACAAGGGTGTATGACGAATGGCATTTAAAGGCTAGCGAGAGTAGAATTTAGGCTCGGTCAACATCCATTTGGATGTACATCGTTCTCTATTGAAAGGTTTGAGCTTGGAGAAGACAATAGTGTTGTATTGTCTATGGTTGGGAGGTGATAGAACATCACTGTGGTTAAACGAGCTCCACACCCTGTATGTTTATGTGCTATGCCTTTCTTTTAGTGATCTTGGTTTTACAGGTACCAATTTCTAACATGGTATCAAAGCAGTTCTAGAAGCCATTGTCGAAAGTTTTGGCTTGACATTCTGAGGCATCCCCTCATCGATCCAGGAGAAAAAGTGACTTGGAAACTTCGGCCAAGGGAAGACGCATCTATTAATGAAGGAAAAATCCAGTTTTGAGAAGCTTTATTTTTGACCCAATTTCGGTGAATAGTTTTGGTGTGATGTTACCTCCTCTCAACTCGCTTTGATAAAGCACATTAACCTTTTGATTCAGTTTCACAAGATTCCAAACTTAAATTTTGACCTAGTTCCTTCTAGGGTTTCTAAGTAAAATCTGCATGGCGGTTGAAGATAATCTTGATGGAGCCACAAACTTCATCTCTTGAAAGTCTAGGGTTCTCATCTTGTAAGAAAATCATCTCTTAAAGCTTGTGAATGAGAAGGTTCAAGAAATAGACGTTGAAGAAGGCAAGTGTCATTGGAGGAAGAGTGATGCAAGAGCAAGAAGAATCTTGGTAGACTAAGTCGGGTATCATTTGGTTCCTAAAATCTCACAAAAGAAGACGACAAGGAAGGTGTTCAAAACAGTAAAGGAATGATGATTGTTAATGGCCGAGGCTGACTTGTATAGTCGATGACGTTCAAATGCCGTTCATGATACACCCTAAGTGGTCGGTGGTGGACCACCACAGTGTTAGTGGGCGCCCACTAACAGCTTGGTGGTCCACCATCGACCACTGAGGGTGTATAATGGAAGGGTGTATAAGCTTGGCCACTGACACTATTGTTGCCCACAATCGACATGTCTGACGAATGCCATTTAAAGGCCACACTGGGAGTAGAATTTAGGCTTGGTCAATATCCATTTGGATGTACATCGTTCTCTATTGAAAGGTGTGAGCTCGGGGGAGACAATAGTGTTGTATTGTCTATGGTTGGGAGGTGATAGATCATCATCGTGGTTAAACGAGCTCCACACCCAGTTTGTTTATGTTCTCTGTCTTTCTTCTAGTGGTCTTGGTTTTACAACTGCCAATTTTTAACATCGTACCAAACCAGTTCTAGAAGCCATTGTCGAAAGTTAGGGCTTCACATTCTAACGCCTCCCCTCACCAATATAGGAGAAAAAGTGAGTTGGAAACTTCGCCCAAGAGAAGGCGCATCTATTGATGAAGGAAAAATCGAGTTCAGAGAAGTTTCATTTTTTACCCAATTTCGATCCATAGTTTTTGCTCGATCTTATCTCCTCTCAACTCACCTTGATAAGGCACATTAACCTTTAGATTCCATTTTGATGTACATCATTCTCTATCGAAAGGCCTGAGATACGGGAGACAATAGTGTTGTATTGTCTATGGTTGGGAGGTGATAGATCATCATAGTGTTTAAACGAGCTCCACACCCAATTTGTTTATGTGCTCTGTCATTCTTCTAGGTATCATGGTTTTAGAACTGCCAATTTCTAACATGGTATCAACGTAGTTATAGATGGCATTGTCAAAAGCTAGGGCTTGAAATTCTGAGGCCTCCCCTCACCAATCCAGGAGAAAAAGTGACATGGAAATTTTGCCCAAGGGAAGGCACATCTATTGATGAAGGAAAAATCCAGTTCCGAGAAGTTTCATTTTTGACCCAAATTTTGTCCAAAGTTTTGGCTCGATCTTATCTCCTCTCAACTCGCCTTGATAAGGCACATTAACCTTTGGATTCAGTTTTACAATATTCCAAATTTCATTTTTGACCTGGCTCCTACTGGGGTTTCTAGTTCAAATCTGGAGGCAAGATGATTGGAATGAGGGTTGAAGATCATCTTGATGGAGCCACAAACTTTATCTCTTGGAAGTCTGGAGTTCTCATCTTGGGAGAAAATGATCGCTTAAAGCTTGTCAATGAGAAGGTTCCAGAGCAAGACGTTGAAGAAGACAAGTCTCATTGGAGGAAGAATGATGCTAGAGCAAGAAGAATCTTGATAAACCTAGTTATGGATCATTTGGTTCCTCAAATCTTGCAAACGAAGACATCTATGAAGATGATCAAAACTCTAAAGGAATGGTGATTGTTAATGACCAAGCCTGACTAGAATGGGTGACGACGTTCAAATGCCGTTAATTACACACCCTTAGTGGTCGATGGTGGACCACCACAGTGTTGGTGGGCGCCCACCAAGTCAGGCTTAGCCACTGACACTAGTGTGGCCCACAATAGACCTACAAGGGTGTATGGAGAATGGCATCTAAAGGCCATTGGGAGTAGAATTTAGGCTCAGTCGACATCGATTTGGATGTATATCGTTCTCTATTGATAGGTTTGAGGTCGTAGGAAATAATAGTGTTGTATTGTCTATGGTTGGGAGGTGATAGATAATCACTGTAGTTAAACGAGCTCCACGCCCAGTTTGTTTATGTACTCTGCCTTTCTTCTAGTGGTCCTAGTGTTACAACTGCCAATTTCTAACATGGTATCAAAGCAGTTCTAGAAGCTATTGTCGAAAGTTAGGGCTTAACATTTTGAGGCCTCTCCTCACCAATCCGGGAGAAAAACAGATTTAGAAAATTTGGCCACCGCTCATTAATCTAGGAGAGAAAGTGACTTGGAAATTTCGCCCAAGGGAAGGCGCATCTATTGATGAAAGAAAAATCCAGTTTTTAGAAGTTTCATTTTTGACCAAATTTTGGTCCGTAGTTTTGGCTCAACCTTATCTCCTCTCAATTCGCCTTGATAAGGCATATTAACCTTTGGATTCGGTATAACAAGATTCCAAACTTCATTTTTGACCTAGCTCCTACTAGGGTTACTAGTTCAATTTTGCAGGCAAGATGATTGGAATGAAGGTTGAAGATTAATCTTGATGGAGCCACAAACCTCATCTTTTGGAAGTCTATAGTTCTCATCTTGGAAGAAAATGATCTCTTAAAGCTTGTCAATGAGAAGGTTCCAGAACCGAACGTTGAAGAAGACAAGTCTCATTGGAGGGAGAGTGATGCCAGAGCAAGAAGAATCTTGGTAGACTCAGTTAGGGATCATTTGGTTTCTTAAATCTCGCAAAAGAAGACGACTAGGAAGATGTTCAAAACCGTAAAGGAATGATGATTGTTAATGGTCAAGCCTGACTTGTACGGGCGACGACGTTCAAATGCCGTTCATTATACACCCCTAGTGGTCGGTGGTGGAAAACCACAGTGTTAGTGGGCGCCCACTAACACCTTGGTGGTCCGCCACCGACCACTAAGGGTGTATGACGGAATGCATTTGAAGGCCGTCTGGGATAGAAGTCAGGCTTGGCCACTGACACTATTATGGCCCACAATCGACCTACAAGGGTGTATGATGAATGGCATTTAAAGGCCAGTGGGAGTAGAATTTAGGTTCAGTAAAAATCCGTCTGGATATACGTCATTCTCTATTGAAAGGTCTGAGCTCGGGGGAGACAATAGTGTTGTATTGTCTATGTTTGGGAGGTGATAGATCATCGCCGTGGTTAAACGAGCTCCAGTGGGAGTATTATTTTGGCTCAGTAAAAATTCATTTGGATGTATATCATTCTCTATTGAAAGGTCTGAGTTCGGGGGAGACAATAAAGTTGTATTGTCTATGGTTGGGAGGTGATAGATCATCACCGTGGTTAAACGAGCTCCACACCGAGTTTGTTTATTTGCTTCTACTTTCTTCTAATGATCTTGGTTTTACAACTGTCAATTTCTAACATGGTATCAAAGCTGTTCTAAATGCCATTGTTGAAAGCTAGGGCTTGACATTTTGAGGTCTCCCTTCACCGATCCAGGAGAAAAAGTGACCTGGAAACTTCGCCCAAGGGAAGGCACATCTATTATTGAAGGAGAAAATCCAGTTCTGAGAAATTTCATTTTTGGCCCAATTTCGGTTTATAGTTTTGACTCGATCTTAGCTCCTCTCAACTTGTCTTGATAAGGCACGTTAACCTTTGGATTCAATTTCACAAGATTTCAAAATTCATTTTTTATCTAGCTCCTACTAGGGTTTCTAGTTCAAATATGCACGCAAGATGATTGGAATGAAGGTTGAAGATCATCTTGATGGAGCCACAAACTTCATCTCTTGGAAGTCTAGAGTTCTGATCTTGGAAGAAAATGATCTCTTAAATCTTGTCAATGAGAAGGTTCCATAACCAGACGCTGAGGAAGACAAGTCTCATTGGAGGAAGAGTGATTGCAGAGCAAGAAGAATCTTGGTTGACTCGGTCAGTGATCATTTGGTTCTTCAAATCTCGCAAAAGAATACGACTAGAAAGATTTTAAATCCCTAAAGGAATGGTGGTTGTTAATGGTCAAGCCTGACTTGTATGGGCGACGATGTTCAAATGCCGTTCATTATACACCATTAGTCGTCGGTGGCGGACCACCACAGTGTTAGTGGGCGTCTAGTAACACCTTGGTGGTCAACCACCGACCACTGAGGTTGTATGACGGAATGCATTTCAAGGCCGTTTGGAATAGAAGTCAGGTTTGGCCACTGACAGTCATGTTGTGGCGCACAATCGACCTACAAGGGTGTATGATGAATGGCATTTAAAGGCCAGCGAGAGTAGAATTTAGGTTCGGTCAACGTCCATTTGGATGTACATCGTTCTCTATTGAAAGGTTTCAGCTCGAAGAAGACAATAGTGTTGTATTGTCTATGGTTGGGAGGTGATAGAACATCGCCGTGGTTAAACGAGCTCCACACCCTATATGTTTATGGGCTCTGCCTATATCAACGTAGTTCTAGAAGCCATTGTCCAAAGCTTTGGCTTGACATTCTGAGGCATCCCCTCACCGATCCAGGAGAAAAAGTGACTTGGAAACTTCGGCCAAGGGAAGGCGCATCTATTAATGAAGGAAAAATCCAGTTTTGAGAAGCTTCATTTTTTACTCAATTTCGGTCAATAGTTTTGGCTTGATGTTATCTCCTCTCAACTCGCTTTGATCAGGCACATTAACCTTTGGATTCAGTTCCACAAGATTCCAAACTTAAATTTTGACCTAGCTCTTTCTAGGGTTTAATGTCCTCTTCCAGTTAGGCCTTAAGGCCCAAAACCGCTAACCTATGTGATTTCCGTGGGGGTTCGAGCGGTTACTGACAGCTAGGGAATCGACCAAGGATTGATGCCAACCATAGAAGATCTAGGGCATCATCAAGTGGTCAAGAAGGGCCACCAGGGCCAAAGGCCACCCTCGTGCTTACCATTCCAGCATGATTTTAATGATGCATGCACTATTTAAAGTCTCCCTCCGCATGCATGCAAGTCAACGGAAAATTAGAAGATAAGGAGACATGCATGCAAGTCAACGGCAAATTAGAAGATAAAGTGACCTAATTAGGTCAAAGATTAGGGTTTTGCGCAGTTGAACTTTATAAATAGAGAAGAAAGCAAGAGGAGACCTCAGTTTGGATTATGATTATTTTGGGAGCTCTTGGATAGCAGCACAACATGCAGCACAACAGTTGGGGTTGGAGACTGAGTCTTCAGCTAACAGGATTTCGGCAGTGAAACATCTGTCCTAGTCTTATTTCGGTTAAGCCATACGGGTTCACCACTTGTTCTTCATTCATTCATCAGTCATCTAGTACATGGTATAGATCATTGCAGGGACGCGTGTGCAGCCGTAAGAGGGGGTTTTCAGCTAGAAATCCCTAATTAGCTGCTGGGGCCTTCAGATCTCAGTTTCCTTCCGAAACTCAGGCACCATTCTCATTATCAGCTTCATACTCCGGTACCCAGTGAGTTTCAGATCCATCAGTGCTCATCCAAAGCAGTTATCAGCAGTTTCGGGGTTCCGGGGGGTGAGTAGCTGTCTCACTGAAGTGATTCGCTACCCTACCTAGAGATCTCAAAACCTTCGCATGCTCCTGGCATTCTCTCCGTCACTGAACCGCTATCTGTCCTGCAAATTCTCAGCCCGATCGGACACCTCCTTCCTTGAAGGCGTCACACTTTCCTACTTGGGCGTCTTGCTGTTGGGGGAACTCACCTGAAGTAGAGGAGATCAGTTCTTCTCCGATCCAGCTTGCAGTACTGGCAGACTTTCTCTGGAGTAGTTCAGACTGGCTTATCAGTGGTAAGTGTTCATTCTAACTCGCAAACCCTAACCCTAATTTTTCCTATAAAATAGGGATTTTTGCATGGCAGTTTGCATGCCTAGTTGTATCAGCATAATTGTTTAGAAATAGAAAATATCGGGATTTGGGATATTACAGTGGTATCAGAGCTATTTTCTTGGCTAGCTGTGGGCATAAGATATGAAAGGTAGATGAATACAGAAGGAGATCCTTTTGTAACCTATAGGAGGAGGAAGAGTAGATACACCGAAGAATTCGAAGATATCCAACTAGAAGATACCAATTCAGACATTGAACAAACAGGTATACATGCGGATAGGGGAAAGGGAACGGGAGAAGAGGAGGATCGGATGGAGTTTCGCGGCTTGGTCTCTGCATTGCAAGACTTATCCAAGGGACAAAAAGAAGTCCTCAATGCAATCAACAGACTATCAGCGAAACCGGAAACAGGTATCAACAGTACACCTCCCTCACCGGTAGATCGGGTATTTTCAAGCAGCAGTGGAAAGATGGTGTACACTAACATCCAGAACACTTCGCACATATACAGCAGACCTATTATCAGGCCTACCATGCCTCACTTCTTGGCAGATACAGTAGGGGGCCCGGTCATGCAGGTAGAACCTAGCGAGATTTTTGGCACTTATTTGCAGGAGTACAGAGACTTAGGGGATGAGTTTCATGCTGCCGTGTCTTTCTCTGATTTCTGTAACATGAAGAGTAGAAACAGGCCCAAGAATTTCAACAAGGGTTTCAATCACAACTATGAGCTGCAGAAGACCTTGGGCAGGTTAACTATCCCAAACTTTGATAGGACTCGCGGAGGATCAGCGAGAACATGGGTCCAAAAGTTGGATACCTATTTCCAACTCAACCCCATGACAGAGACCGACGCCATTAAGTTGGCTACACTTCACCTGGACGGAAAAGCTCATGAATGGTGGTACCACGGATTGGTGACATTGGGTCACAATACCATACATTCTTACGGTGAGTTCACTCAGAAACTCATGGAGAGGTTTGATAGGAAATATCCAGAGATCTATTTCAGGGAGTTGGCTCAGTTCAAGCAGACTGGTAGTACATAAGCTTTCATTTCAGAATTTCAGAGGCTAGCCGTTATGGTAATAGATGTGTCAGAGAGCAGAATGACTATGTTATTCACTGAGGCCCTCATAGAGCCACTACGGGGGTGGGTGAAAGCCTACAAACCCCTCACTCTACAGGATGCTATTAGCAGGGCAAGGGATCTTCAGGATTTAGTCCCCAAAAACAAATTCCCTATGAAAACCAATTTTCCTGTTAGGGACAAGGACAGGAAACCTTTCCAGCAGGATGTGCCCAAGAAAACCTGGTTAGATGAGGACACCAGGAAAGATTTGAGAAGGAAGAAGCTGTGTTTCACCTGAGAAGTTTCATTTTTGACCCAATTTTTGTCCAAAGTTTTGGCTCGATCTTATCTCTTCTCAATTGGCCTTGATAAGGCACATTAACCTTTGGATTCAGTTCCACAAGATTCCAAATCTCATTTTTGACATAGCTCCTACTAGGGTTTATAGTTCAAATCTGGAGGCAAGATGATTGGAATGAAGGTTGAAGATCATCTTGATGGAGCCACAAACTTTATCTCTTGGAAGTATAGAGTTCTCATCTTGGGAGAAAATGATCTCTTAAAGTTTGTAAATGAGAAGGTTCGAGAGCAAGACGTTGAAGAAGACAAGTCTCATGGGAGGAAGAGTGATGCTAGAGTAAGAAGAATCTTGGTAAACTCAGTTAGGGATCATTTGGTTCCACAAATCTTGCAAACAAAGACGACTATGAAGATGTTCAAAACTCTAAAGGAATGATGATTGTTAATGACCAAGCCTGACTTGTAAGGGCGACGACGTTCAAATGCCTTCAATTATACACCCTCAGTGTTCGGTGGTGGACCACCAAGGTGTTGGTGGGCGCCGACCAACACCTTGGTGGTCCACCACCGAACACTGAGGGTGTATAATTGAAGGCATTTTAAGCCCGTCAGAGATAGGAGTCAGGCTTGGCCACTGACACTATTGTGGCCCACAATAGACCTAGAAGGGTGTATGGAGAATGGAATCTAAAGGCCATTGGGAGTAGAATTTGGGCTCAGTCGACATCCATTTGGATGTATATCGTTCTCTATTGATAGGTTTGAGGTCGGGGGAGGTAATAGTGTTGTATTGTCTATGGTTGGGAGGTGATAGATAATCACCGTGGTTAAACGAGCTCCACGACCAGTTTGTTTATGTACTCTGCCTTTGTTCTAGTGGTCCTAGTGTTACAACTGCCAATTTCTAACATGGTATCAAAGCAGTTCTAGAAGCCATTGTCGAAAGCTAGGGCTTGACATTTTGAGGCCTCTCCTCACCAATCCAGGAGAAAAACAGACTTAGAAACTTTGGCCACCGCTCATTAATCCAGGAGAAAAAGTGACTTGGAAATTTCGCCCAAGGGAAGACGCATCTATTGATGAAGGAAAAATCCAGTTCTGAGAAGTTTCATTTTTGACCCAATTTTGGTCCATAGTTTTGGCTCAACTTTATCTCCTCTCAAGTCGCCTTGATAAGGCATATTCACCTTTCGATTCAGTTTAACAAGATTCCAAACTTCATTTTTAACATAGCTCCTACTAGGGTTACTAGTTCAATTTTGCAGGCAAAATGATTGGAATGAAGGTTGAAGATAATCTTGAGGGAGCCACAAACTTCATCTTTTGGAAGTCTATAGTTCTCATCTTGGAAGAAAATGATCTCTTAAAGCTTGCTAATGAGAAGATTCCAGAACAGAACGTTGAAGAAGACAAGTCTCATTGGAGGAAGAGTGATTCCAGAGCAAGAAGAATCTTGGTAGACTCAGTTAAGGATCATTTGGTTCCTCAAATGTCGCAAAAAAAGACTACTATGAAGATGTTCAAAACCCTAAAAGAATGATGATTGTTAATGGTCAAGCCTGACTTGTATGGGCGACGACGTTCAAATGCCGTTCATTATACACCCTTAGTAGACGGTGGTGGACCACCACAGTGTTAGTGGGCACCCACTAACACCTTGGTGGTCCACCACCGACTACTGAAGGTGTATAATGGAAGGAATTTTAAGGCTGTCGGGGATACAAATCAAGCTTGGCCACTGACACTATTGTTGCTCACAATCGACATACAAGGGTGTCTGACGAATGGCATTAAAGGCCACTTGGAGTAGAATTTAGGCTCGGTCAATATCCATTTGGATGTACATCGTTCTCTATTGAAAGGTGTGAGCTCGGGGGAGACAATAGTGTTGTATTGTCTATGGTTGGGAGGTGATAGATCATCATCGTGGTTAAACGAGCTCCACACCCAGTTTGTTTATGTGCTTTGTCTTTCTTCTAGTGGTCTTGGTTTTACAATTGCCAATTTGTAACATCGTACGAAATTAATTCTAGAAGCCATTGTCGAAAGCTAGGGCTTCACATTCTAAGGCCTCCCCACGCCAATATAGGAGAAAAATGTGAGTTGGAAACTTCGCCCAAGGGAAGGTGCATCTATTGATGAAGGAAAAATCGAGTTCTGAGAAGTTTCATTTTTGACCCAATTTCGGTCCATAGTTTTGACTCGATGTTATCTCCTCTCAACTCGCCTTGATAAGGCACATTAACCTTTAGATTCCATTTTGATGTACATCATTCTCTATCGAAAGGCCTGAGCTATGAGAGACAATAGTGTTGTATTGTCTATGGTTGGGAGGTGAGATCATGATCGTGGTTAAACGAGCTCCACACCTAATTTGTTTATGTGCTTCGTCATTCTTCTAGGTATCATGGTTTTAGAATTGCCAATTTCTAACATGGTATCAAAGTAGTTATAGACGACATTGTCGAAAGCTAGGGCTTTAAATTCTGAGGCCTTCGCTCACCAATCCAGGAGAAAAATTGACATGCAAATTTTGCCCAAGGGAAGGCACATCTATTGATGAAGGAAAAATCCAGTTCGGAGAAGTTTCATTTTTGACCCAATTTTTGTCCAAAGTTTTGGCTCGATCTTATCTCCTCTCAACTCACCTTGATAAGGCACATTAACCTTTGGATTCAGTTTCACAAGATTCCAAATTTCATTTTTGACCTAGCTCCCACTAGGGTTTCTAATTCAAATCTGGAGGCAAGATGATTGGAATGAAGGTTGAAGATCATCTTGATGGAGCCACAAACGTTATCTCTTGGAAGTCTAGAGTTCTCATCTTGGGAGAAAATGATCTCTTAAAGCTTGTCAATGAGAAGGTTTTAGAGGAAGACGTTGAAGAAGACAAGTCTCATTGGAGGAAGAGTGGTGCTAGAGCAAGAAGAATCTTGGTAAACTCAGTTAGGGATCATTTGGTTCCTCAAATCTTGCAAACGAAGACGACTATGAAGATGTTCAAAACTCTAAAGGAATGATGATTGTTAATGACCAAGCCTGACTTATATGGACGACGATGTTCAAATGCCGTTAATTATACACACTTAGTGGTCGGTGATGGACCACCACAGTGTTGGTGGGCGCACACTAACACCTTGGTGGTCCACCACCGAACACTGAGGGTGTATAATTGAAGGCATTTTAAGCCCATCGAAGATAGGAGTCAGGCTTGGCCACTGACACTATCGTGGCCCACAATAGACCTACAAGGGTGTATGGAGAATGGCATCTAAGGGCCATTGGGAGTAGAATTTA
>LPNX010847210.1:51392-62908 GCA_001517045.1 Pseudotsuga menziesii
GTGCCTTTCTTCTAGTGGTCCTAGTGTTACAACTGCCAATTTCTAACATGGTATCAAATCAGTTCTAGAAGCCATTGTCGAAAGCTAGGGCTTGACATTTTGAGGCCTCTCCTCACCAATCCAGGAGAAAAACAGACTTAGAAACTTTGGCCACCGCTCATTAATCCAGGAGAAAAAGTGACTTGGAAATTTCGCCCAAGGGAAGGCGCATCTAGTGATGAAGGAAAAACCCAGTTCTGAGAAGTTTCATTTTTGGGCCAATTTTGGTCCATAGTTTTGGCTCAACTTTATCTCCTCTCAAGTCGCCTTGATAAGGCATATTCACCTTTGGATTCAGTTTAACAAGATTCCAAACTTCATTTTCGACCTAGCTGTTACTAGGGTTACTAGTTCAATTTTGGAGGCAAGATGATTGAAATGAAGGTTGAAGATAATCTTGATGGAGCCACAAAATTCATCTTTTGGAAGTCTATAGTTCTCATCTTGGAAGAAAATGATCTCTTAAAGCTTGCCAATGAGAAGGTTCCAGAACTGAACGTTGAAGAAGACAAGTCTCATTGGAGGAAGAGTGATGCCAGAGCAAGAAGAATCTTGGTAGACTCAGTTAAGGATCATTTGGTTCCTCAAATGTCGCAAAAAAAGACTACTATGAACATGTTCAAAATCCTAAAGGAATGATGATTGTTAATGGTCAAGCCTGACTTGTATGGGCGACGACGTTCAAATGATGTTCATTATACACCCTTAGTGGACGGTGGTGGACCACCACAGTGTTAGTGGGCGCCCACTAACACCTTGGTGGTCGACCACCGACCACTGAGGGTGTATAATGGAAGGCATTTTAAGGCTGTCGGGGATAGAAATCAAGCTTGGCCACTGACACTATTGTTGCTCACAATCGACATACAAGGGTGTCTGATGAATGGCATTTAAAGGCCAAATGGAGTAGAATTTAGGCTCGGTCAATATCCATTTGGATGTACATCGTTCTCTATTGAAAGGTGTGAGCTTGGGGGAGACAATAGTGTTGTATTGTCTATGGTTGGGAGGTGATAGATCATCATCGTGGTTAAACGAGCTCCACACCCAGTTTCTTTATGTGCTTTGTCTTTCTTTTAGTGGTCTTGGTTTTACAATTACCAATTTGTAACATCGTACGAAATTAGTTCTAGAAGCCATTGTCGAAAGCTAGGGCTTCACATTCTAAGGCCTCCCCTCACCAATATAGGAGAAAAATGTGAGTTGGAAACTTCGCCCAAGGGATGGCGCATCTATTGATGAAGAAAAAATCGAGTTCTGAGAAGTTTCATTTTTGACCCAATTTCGGTCCATAGTTTTGGCTCGATGTTATCTCCTCTCAACTCGCCTTGATAAGGCACATTAACCTTTAGATTCCATTTTGATGTACATCATTCTCTATCGAAATGCCTGAGCTATGGGAGACAATAGTGTTGTATTGTCTATGGTTGGGAGGTGAGATCATGATCATGGTTAAACGAACTCCACACCCAATTTGTTTATGTGCTCCGTCATTCTTTTAGGTATCATGGTTTTAGAATTGCAAATTTCTAACATGGTCTCAAAGTAGTTATAGACGACATTGTCGAAAGCTAGGGCTTTAAATTCTGAGGCCTCCGCTCACCAATCCAGGAGAAAAAGTGACATGGAAATTTTGCCCAAGGGAAGGCACATCTATTGATGAAGGAAAAATCCAGTTCGGAGAAGTTTCATTTTTGACCCAATTTTTGTCCAAAGTTTTGGGTCGATCTTATCTCCTCTCGACTCGTCTTGATAAGGCACATTAACCTTTGGATTCAGTTTCACAAGATTCCAAATTTCATTTTTGATCTAGCTCCCACTAGGGTTTCTAGTTCAAATCTGGAGGCAAGATGATTGGAATGAAGGTTGAAGATCATCTTGATGGAGCCACAAACTTTATCTCTTGGAAGTCTAGAGTTCTCATCTTGGGAGAAAATGATCTCTTAAAGCTTGTCAATGAGAAGGTTCTAGAGGAAGACATTGAAGAAGACAAGTCTCATTGGAGGAAGAGTGTTGCTAGAGCAAGAAGAATCTTGGTAAACTCAGTTAGGGATCATTTGGTTCCTCAAATCTTGCAAACGAAGACGACTATGAAGATTTTCAAAAATCTAAAGGAATGATGATTGTTAATGACCAAGCCTGACTTATATGGACGACGATGTTCAAATGCTGTTAACTATACACACTTAGTGGTCGGTGATGGACCACCACAGTGTTGGTGGGCGCCCACTAACACCTTGGTGGTCCACCACCGAACACTGAGGGTGTATAATTGAAGGCATTTTAAGCCCGTCGGATATAGGAGTCAGGCTTGGCCACTGACACTATTGTGGCCCACAATAGACCTACAAGGGTGTATGGAGAATGGCATCTAATGGCCATTGGGAGTAGAATTTAGGGCCAGTCGACATCCATTTGGATGTATATCGTTCTCTATTGATAGGTTTGAGGTCGGGGGAGATAATAGTGTTGCATTGTCTATGGTTGGGAGGTGATAGATAATCACCGTGGTTAAACGAGCTCCACACCTAGTTTGTTTATGTGGTCTGTCTTTCTTCTAGTGGTCTTGGTTTTACAACTGCCAAGTTTTAACATCGTACCCAAGCAGCTCTAGAAGCCATTGTGGAAAGCTAGGGATTCACATTCTAAGACATCCCCTCACCCATACATGAGAAAAAATGAGTTGGAAACCTCGCCCAAGGAAAGGCGCATCTATTGATGAAGGAAAAATCGAGTTCTGAGAAGTTTCATTTTTGACCCAATTTTGGTCCATAGTTTTGGCTCGATCTTATCTCCTCTGAACTCGCCTTGATAAGGCACATTAACCCTTAGATTCCATTTTGATGTACATAATTCTCTATCGAAAGGCCTGAGCTATGGGAGACAATAATGTTGTATTGTCTATGGTTGGGAGGTGATAGATCATCATCGTGGTTAAACGAGCTCCACACCCAATTTGTTTATGTGCTCCTTCATTCTTCTAGGTATCATGGTTTTAGAACTGCCAATTTCTAACATGGTATCAAAGTAGTTATATATGACATTGTCGAAAGCTAGGGCTTGAAATTCTGAGGCCTCCCTTCACCAATCCAAGAGAAAAAGTGACATGGAAATTTTGCCCAAGGGAAGGCACATCTATTGATGAAGGAAAAATCCAGTTCCGGGAAGTTTTATTTTTTATCCAATTTTTGTCCAATGCTTTGGGTCGATCTTATCTCCTCTCAACTCGCATTGATAAGGCACACTAACCTTTGGATTCAGTTTCAAAAGATTCCAAATTTCATTTTTGACGTAGCTCCTACTAGGGTTTCTAGTTCAAATCTGGAAGGCAAGATGATTGGAATGAAGGTTGAAGATCATCTTGATAGAGCCACAAACTTTATTTCTTGGAATTCTAGAGTTCTCATCTTGGGAGAAAATGATCTCTTAAAACTTGTTAATGAGAAGGTTCCAGAGAAAGACGTTGAAGAAGACAAGTCTGATTGGAGGAAGAGTGATGCTAGAGCAAGAAGAATCTTGGTAAACTCAGTTAGGGATCATTTGGTTCATCAAATCTTGCAAACGGAGGCGACTATGAAGATGTTCAATACTCTAAAGGAATGATGATTGTTAATGACCAAGCCTGACTTGTATGGGCGACGACGTTCAAATGCCGTTAATTATACACCCTTAGTGGTCGGTGGTGGACCACCATAGTGTTGGTGGGCCCCCACCAACACCTTGGTGATCCACCACCGAACACTGAGGGTGTATAATTGAAGGCATTTTAAGCCCGTCAAAGATAGGAGTCAGGCTTGGCCACTGACACTATTGTGGCCCACAATAGACCTACGAGGGTGTATGGAGAATGACATCTAAAGGCCATTGGGAGTAGAATTTAGGCTCAGTCGACATCCATTTGGATGTATATCGTTCTCTCTTGATAGGTTTGAGATCAGGGGAGATAATAGTGTTGTATTGTCTATGGTTGGGCGGTGATAGATAATCACCGTGGTTAAACGAGCTCCACGCCCAGTTTGTTTATGTACTCTGCCTTTCTTTTAGTGGTCCTAGTGTTACTATTGCCAATTTCTAACGTGGTATCAAATCAGTTCTAGAAGCCATTGTCAAAATCTAGGGCTTGACATGTTGAGGCCTCTCCTCACTAATCCGGGAGAAAAACAGACTTAGAAACTTTGACCACCGCTCATTAATCCAGGAGAAAAAGTGACTTGGAAATTTCGTCCAAGGGAAGGCGCATCTATTAATGAAGGAAAAATCCAGTTCTGAGAAGTTTCATTTTTTACCCAATTTGGTCCATAGTTTTGGCTCAACCTTATTCCTCTCAAGTTGCCTTGATAAGGCATATGAAACTTTGGATTCAGTTTAACAAGATTCCAAACTTCATTTTTGACCTAGCTCCTACTAGGGTTACTAGTTCAATTTTGCAGGCAAGATGATTGGAATGAAGGTTGAAGATAATCTTGATGGAGCCACAAACTTCATCTTTTGGATGTCTATAGTTATCATCTTTGAAGAAAATGATCTCTTAAATCTTGTCAATCAGAAGGTTCCAGAACCGAACGTTGAAGAAGACAAGTCTCATTAGAGGAAGAGTGATGCCAGAGCAAGAAGAATCTTGGTAGACTCAGTTAGGGATCATTTGGTTCCTCAAATGTTGCAAAGAAGACGACTAGGAAGATGTTCAAAACCCTAAAGGAATGATGATTGTTAATGGTTAAGCTTGACTTGTATGGGCGACGACGTTCAAATGCCGTTCATTATACACCCCCAGTGGTCGGTGGTGGAAAACCACAGTGTTAGTGGGTGCCCACTAACACCTTGGTGGTCCGCCACCGACCACTGAGGGTGTATGACGGAATGCATTTGAAGGCTGTCTGGAATACAAGTCAGGCTTGGCCACTGACACTATTATGGCTCACAATCGGCCTACAAGGGTGTATGATGAATGGCAGTTAAATATCAGTGGGAATAGAATTTATGTTCAGTAAAATCCATTTGGATATACATCGTCCTCTATTGAAAGGTCTGAGCTCGGGGGAGATGATAGTGTTGTATTGTCTATGGTTGGGAGGTGATAGATCATCACCGTGGTTAAACAAGCTCCAGTGGGAGTATTATTTTGGCTCAGTAAAAATCCATTTGGATGTACATCGTTCTCTATTGAAAGGTCTGAGCTCAGGGGAGACAATAGTGTTGTATTGTCTATGGTTGGGAGGTGATAGATCATCACCGTGGTTAAAGGAGCTCCATACCGAGTTTGTTTATGTGCTTTTTCTTTCGTCTAGTGATCTTGGTTTTACAACTGCCAATTTATAACATGGTATGAAAGCTGTTCTAAATGCCATTGTTGAAAGCTAGGGCTTGATATTTTGAGGTCTCCCTTCACCGACCCAAGAGAAAAAGTGACCTGGAAACTTCGCCCAAGGGAAGGCACATTTATTATTGAAGGAGAAATCCAGTTCTGAGAAATTTCATTTTTGGCCCAATTTCGGTTTATAGTTTTGGCTCGATCTTATCTCCTCTCAACTTCCCTTGATAAGGCACGTTAACCTTTGGATTCAATTTCACAAGATTTCAAAATTCATTTTTGATCTAGCTCCTACTAGGGTTTCTAGTTCAAATATGCACGCAAAATGATTAGAATGGAGGTTGAAGATCATCTTGAAGGAGCCACAAACTTCAACCTTTGGAAGTCTAGAGTTCTGATCTTGGAAAAAAATGATCTCTTAAAGCTTGTCAATAAGAAGGTTCCAGAACCAGACGCTGAAGAAGACAAGTCTCATTAGAGGAAGAGTGATTGCAGAGCAAGACGAATCTTGGTTAACTCGGTCAGCGATCATTTGGTTTCTCAAATATCGAAAAAGAAGATGACTAAAAAGATTTTAAAACCCTAAAGGAATGGTGGTTGTTAATGGTCAAGCCTGACTTGTATGGGCGACGACATTCAATTGCCATTCATTATACACCATTAGTGGTTGCTGGTGGACCAACACATTGTTAGTGGGCATCCAGTAACACCTTGGTGGTCAACCACCGACCACTGAGGTTGTATGACGGAATGCATTTTAAGGCTGTTTGGGATAGAAGTTAGGCTTGGCCACTGACACTCATGTTATGGCGCACAATCGACCTACAAGGGTGAGTAAAATTTAGACTTAGTCAACATCCATTTGGATGTACATCGTTCTTTATTGAAAGGTTTGAGCTCGGAGAAGACAATAGTGTTGTATTTTCAATGGTTGGGAGGTGATAGAACATCACCGTGGTTAAACGAGCTCCACACCCTGTATGTTTATGTGCTCTGCCTTTCTTCTAGTGATCTTGGTTTTAGAGCTACCAGTTTTTAACATGGTATCAAAGCAGTTCTAGAAGCCATTGTCTAAAGCTTTGGGTTGACATTCTGAGGCATCCCCTTACCGATCCAGGAGAAAAAGTGACTTGGAAACTTCGGCCAAGGGAAGGCGCATCTATTAATGAAGGAAAAATCCAGTTTTGAGAAGCTTCATTTTTGACCCAATTTCGGGCAATAGTTTTGGCTTGATGTTATGTCCTCTCAACTCGCTTTGATAAGGCACATTAAGCTTTGGATTCAGTTTCACAAGATTCCAAACTTAAATTTTGACTTAGCTCCTTCTAGGGTTTCTAAGTGAAATCTACATGATGGTTGAAGATAATCTTGATGGAGACACAAACTTCATCTCTTGGAAGTCTAGAGTTCTCATCTTGTAAGAAAATGATCTCTTAAAGCTTGTCAATGACAAGGTTCCAGAACTAGACGCTGAAGAAAACGTGCAATTGAAGGAAGAGTGATGCAAGTGCAAGAAGAATCTTGGTAGACTAAGTCAGGGATCTTTTGGTTCCTCAAATCTCACAAAAGAAGACGACAAAGAAGATGTTCAAAACCGTAAAGGAATGGTGATTGTTAATGGCCAAGGCTGACTTGTATAGTCGATGACGTTCAAATGCCGTTCATTATACACCCTTAGTGGGCGGTCGTGGACCACCACAGTGTTAGTGGGCGCCCACTAACAACTTGGTGGTCCAGCACCAACCACTCAGGGTGTATAATGGAAGGCATTTTAAGGCTGTTGGGGATAGAAGTCAAGCTTGGCCACTGACACTATTGTTACCCACAATCGACACACAAGGGTGTCTGACGAATGGCATTTAAAGGCCACTGGGAGTAGAATTTAGGCTCGGTCAATATCCATTTGGATGTACATTGTTTTCTATTGAAAGATGTGAGCTCGAGGGAGACATTAGTGTTGTATTGTCTATGGTTGGGAGGTGACAGATCATCATCGTGGTTAAACGAGCTCCACACCCAGTTTGTTTATGTGCTCTGTCTTTCTTCTACTGGTCTTGATTTTACAACTGTCAATTTTTAACATCGTACCGAAGCAGTTCCAGAAGCCATTGTGGAAAGCCAGGGCTTCACATTCTAAGGCTTCCCCTCACCAATATAGGAGAAAAAGTGAGTTGGAAACTTCGCCCAAGGGAAGGCGCATCTATTGATGAAGGAAAAATCGAGTTCTGAGAAGTTGATTTTTAACGCAATTTCGGTCCATAGTTTTGGCTCGATCTTATCTCCTCTCAACTCGCCTTGATAAGGCACATTAACCTTTAGATTCCATTTTGATGTACATCATTCTCTATCGAAAGGCCTGAGCTATGGGATACAATAGTGTTATATTGTCTATGGTTGGGAGGTGATAGATTATCATCGTGGTTAAACGAGCTCCACACCCAATTTGTTTATGTGCTCCATCATTCTTCTAGGTATCATGGTTTTAGAACTGTCAATTTCTAACATGGTATCAAAGTAGTTATAGACAACATTGTCGAAAGCTAGGGCTTGAAATTCTGAGGCCTCCCCTCACCAATCCAGGAGAAAAAGTGACATGCAAATTTTGCCCAAGGGAAGGCACATCTATTGATAAAGGAAAAATCCAGTTCGGAGAAGTTTAATTTTTGACCCAATTTTTGTCCAAAGTTTTGGCTCGATCTTATCTCCTCTCAACTCGCCTTGATAAGGCACATTAACCTTTGGATTCAGTTTCACAAGATTCCAAATTTCATTTTTGACCTAACTCCTACTAGGGTTTCTAGTTCAAATATGGAGGCAAGACGATTGGAATGAAGGTTGAAGATCATCTTGATGCAGCCACAAACTTTATCTCTTGGAAGTATAGATTTCTCATCTTGGAAGAAAATGATCTCTTAAAGCTTGTCAATGAGAAGGTTCCAGAGCAAGACGTTGAAGAAGACATGTCTCATTGGAGGAAGAGTGATGCTAGAGCAAGAAGAATCTTGGTAAACTCAGTTAGAGATCATTTGGTTCCTAAAATATTGCAAACGAAGACGACTATGAAGATGTTCAAAACTCTAAAGGAATGATGATTGTTAATGTCAAAGCCTGACTTGTATGGGCGACGACGTTCAAATGCCATTAATTATACACCCTTAGTGGTCGGTGGTGGACCACCACAGTGTTGGTGGGCGCCCACCAACACCTTGGTGGTCCACCACCGAACACTGAGGGTGTATAACACCTTGGTGGTCCACCACCGAACACTGAGGGTGTATAATTGAAGGCATTTTAAGCCCGTCGAAGATAGGAGTCACGCTTGGCCATTGACACTATTGTGGCCCACAATAGACCTACAAGGGTGTATGGAGAATGGCATCTAAAGGCCATTGGAAGTAGAATTTAGGCTCAGTTGACATCCATTTGGATGTATATCGTTCTCTATTGATAGGTTTGAGGTCGGGGGAGATAATAGTGTTTTATTGTCTATGGTTGGGAGTGATAGATAATCACCGTGGTTAAACGAGCTCCACGCCCAGTTTGTTTATGTACTCTGCCTTTCTTCTAGTGGTCCTAGTGTTACAACTGCCAATTTCTAACATGGTATCAAAGCAGTTCTAGAAGCCATTGTCGAAAGCCAGGACTTGACATTTTGAGGCCTCTCCTCACCAATCCGGGAGAAAAATAGACTTAGAAACTTAGGCCACTGCTCATTAATCCAGGAGAAAAAGTGACTTGGAAATTTCGCCCAAGGGAAGGTGCATCTATTGATGAAGGAAAAATCCAGTTTTGAGAAGTTTCATTTTTGACCCAATTTTGGTCCATAGTTTTGGCTCAACTTTATCTCCTCTCAAGTCACCTTGATAAGGCATATTAACCTTTGGATTCAGTTTAACAAGATTCCAAACTTCATTTTTGACCTAGCTCCTACTAGGGTTACTAGTTCAATTTTGCAGGCAAGATGATTGGAATGAGGGTTGAAGATAATCTTGATGGAGCCACAAACTTCATCTTTTGGAAGTCTATAGTTCTCATCTTGGAAGAAAATGATCTCTTAAAGCTTGTCAATGAGAAGGTTCCAGAACCGAACGTTGAAGAAGACAAGTCTCGTTGGAGGAAGAGTGATGCCAGAGCAAGAAGAATCTTGGTAGACTCAGTTAGGGATCATTTGGTTTCTCAAATCTCGCAAAAGAAGACGACTGGGAAGATGTTCAAAGCTCTAAAGGAATAATGATTATTAATGGTCAAGCCTGACTTGTATGGGCGACGACGTTCAAATGCCGTTCATTATACAACCCTAGTGGTCGGTGGTGGAAAACCACAGTGTTAGTGGGATCCCACTAATGCCTTGGTGGTCCGCCATCGACCACTGAGGGTGTATGACGGAATGCATTTGAAGGCCGTCTGGGATAGAAGTCAGGCTTGACCGATGACACTATTATGCCCCACAATCGACCTACAAGGGTGTATGATGAATGGCATTTAAAGGCCAGTGGGAGTAGAATTTAGGTTCAGTAAAAATCCGTTTGGATATACATCGTTCTCTATTGAAAGGTCTGAGCTCGGGGGAGACAATAGTGTTGTATTGTCTATGATTGGGAGGTGATAGATCATCACCGTGGATCATCATCGTGGTTAAACGAGCTCCAGTGGGAGTATTATCTTGGCGCAGTAAAAATCAATTTGGATGTACATCATTCTCTCTTGAAAGGTCTGAGCTCGGGGGAGACAATAGTGTTGTATTGTCTATGGTTGGGAGGTGATAGATCATCACCGTGGTGAAACGAGCTCCACACCGAGTTTGTTTATGTGTTTTTTCTTTCTTCTAGTGTTCTTGGTTTTACAACTGCCAATTTCTAACATGGTATCAAAGCTGTTCTAAATGCCATTGTTGAATGCTAGGGCTTGGCATTTTGAGGTCTCCCTTCACCGATCCAGGAGAAAAAGTGACCTGGAAACTTCGCCCAAGGGAAGGCACATCTATTATTGAAGGAGAAATCCAGTTCTGAGAAATTTCATTTTTGGCCCAATTTTGGTTTATAGTTTTGGCTCGATCTTATCTCCTCTCAACTTGCCTTGATAAGGCACGTTAACCTTTGGATTCAATTTCACAAGATTTCAAAATTCATTTTTGATCTAGCTCCTACTAGGGATTCTAGTTCAAATATGCACGCAAGATGACTGGAATGAAGGTTTAAGATCATCTTGATGGAGCTACAAACTTCATCTCTTAGAAGTCTAGAGTTCTGATCTTGGAAGAAAATGATCTCTTAAAGCTTGTCAATGAGAAGGTTTCAGAACCAGACGCTGAAGATGACAAGTCTCATTGGAGGAAGATTGATTGCAGAGCAAGAAGAATCTTGGTTGACTCGGTCAGCGATCATTTGGTTCGTCAAATCTCGTAAAAGAAGACGACTAGAAAGATTTTAAAACCGTAAAGAAATGGTGGTTGTTAATGGTCAAGCCTGACTTGTATGGGCGACGACGTTCAAATGCCATTCATTATACACCATTAGTGGTCGGTGTCGGACCACCACAGTGTTAGCGGGTGTCCAGTAACACCTTGGTGGTCAACCATCGACCACTGAGGTTGTATGACAGAATGAATTTTAAGGCCGTTTGGGATAGAAGTCAGGCTTGGCCACTGACACTCATGTTGTGGCGCACAATCGACCTACAAGGGTGAGTAAAATTTAGACTCAGTCAACATCCATTTGGATGTACATCGTTCTTTATTGAAAGGTTTGAGCTCGAAGAAGACAATAGTGTTGTATTGTCTATGGTTGGGAGGTGATAGAACATCACCGTGGTTAAACGAGCTCCACACCCTGTATGTTTATGTGCTCTGCCTTTCTTCTAGTGATCTTGGTTTTAGAGCTACCAGTTTTTAACATGGTATCAAAGCAGTTCTAGAAGCCATTGTCTAAAGCTTTGGGTTGACATTCTGAGGCATCCTCTCACCGATCCAGGAGAAAAAGTGACTTGGAAACTTCAGCCAAGGGAAGGCGCATCTATTAATGAAGGAAAAATCTAGTTTTGAGAAGCTTCATTTTTTACCCAATTTCGAGCAATAGTTTTGGCTTGATGTTATGTCCTCTCAACTCGCTTTGATAAGGCACATTAAGCTTTGGATTCAGTTTCACAAGATTCCAAACTTAAATTTTGA
>LPNX010847210.1:63260-77603 GCA_001517045.1 Pseudotsuga menziesii
ACCAACCACTGAAGGTGTATAATGGAAGGCATTTTAAGGCTGTCGGGGATAGAAGTCAAGCTTGGCCACTGACACTATTGTTGCCCACAATCGACATACAAGGGTGTCTGACGAATGGCATTTAAAGGCCACTGGGAGTAGAATTTAGGCTCGGTCAATATCCGTTTGGATGTACATTGTTCTCTATTGAAAGATGTGAGCTCGAGGGAGACATTAGTGTTGTATTTTCTATGGTTGGGAGGTGACAGATCATCATCGTGGTTAAACGAGCTCCACACCCAGTTTGTTTATGTGCTCTGTCTTTCTTCTAGTGGTCTTGGTTTTACAACTGCCAATTTTTAACATCGTACCGAAGCAGTTCCAGAAGCCATTGTGGAAAGCCAGGGATTCACATTCTAAGGCTTCCCCTCACCAATATAGGTGAAAAAGTGAGTTGGAAACTTCGCCCAAGGAAAGGCGCATCTATTGATGAAAGAAAAATCGAGTTCTGAGAAGTTTGATTTTTAACGCAATTTCGGTCCATAGTTTTGGCTCGATCTTATCTCCTCTCAACTCGCCTTGATAAGGCACATTAACCTTTAGATTCCATTTTTATGTACATCATTCTCTATCGAAATGCCTGAGCTATGGGAGACAATAGTGTTATATTGTCTATGGTTGGGAGGTGATAGATTATCATCGTGGTTAAACGAGCTCCACACCCAATTTGTTTATGTGCTCTGTCATTCTTCTAGGTATGATGGTTTTAGAACTGCCAATTTCTAACATGGTATCAAAGTAGTTATAGACAACATTGTCAAAAGCTAGGGCTTGAAATTCTGAGGCCTCCCCTCACCAATCCATGAGAAAAAGTGACATGCAAATTTTGCCCAAGGGAAGGCACATCTATTGATGAAGGAAAAATCCAGTTCGGAGAAGTTTGATTTTTGACCCAATTTTTGTCCAAAGTTTTGGCTCGATCTTATCTCCTCTCAACTTGCCTTGATAAGGCACATTAACCTTTGGATTCAGTTTCATAAGATTTCAAATTTCATTTTTGACCTAACTCCTACTAGGGTTTCTAGTTCAAATCTGGAGGCAAGATGGTTGAAGATCATCTTGATGCAGCCACAAACTTTATCTCTTGGAAGTCTAGAGTTCTCATCTTGGAAGAAAATGATCTCTTAAAGCTTGTCAATGAGAAGGTTCCAGAGCAAGACGTTGAAGAAGACATGTCTCATTGGAAGAAGAGTGATGCTAGAGCAAGAAGAATCTTGGTAAACTCAGTTAGACATCATTTGGTTCCTCAAATCTTGCAAACGAAGACGACTATGAAGATGTTCAAAACTCTAAAGGAATGATGATTGTTAATGACAAAGCCTGACTTGTATGGGCGACGACGTTCAAATGCCGTTAATTATACACCCTTAGTGGTCGGTGGTGGACCACCACAGTGTTGGTGGGCGCCCACCAACACCTTGGTGGTCCACCACCGAACACTGAGGGTGTATAATTGAAGGTATTTTAAGCCCGTCGGAGATAGGAGTCAGGCTTGGCCATTGACACTATTGTGGCCCACAATAGACCTACAATGGTGTATGGAGAATGGCATCTAAAGGCCATTGGGAGTAGAATTTAGGCTCAGTCGACATCCATTTGAATGTATATCGTTCTCTATTGATAGGTTTGAGGTCGGGGGAGATAATAGTGTTTTATTGTCTATAGTTGGGGGTGATAGATAATCACCGTGGTTAAACGAGTGTTTTGCACCGATTGCACACCAGCAACAAAAATCTTTCGAAAGCTGTTTCCTCACTTGAGAAAGTGGGAGAGGTGTGACCTTGGGGGCAAGCACAGAGCCAGGTACTCTCACCTACTCCTAGCTCCTCCGTTTAGGCTAACTCCTAACGAAGCCAAGGGGGGTAGTCCCTACAAAAGAGTTTCTATGGCTCTTAAGTTGTTAAAGTGTTTTGATTAGTTGCGGATGTGGATGGGTGTTGCTTAGGAGTTATTATGATTTGAAGTGTTTGTTTATTATGAATATGACACTAAATGAAAAGCAATCCACGTTGCTAACAATAGATTACAAAGATAAGCAAAAATTCTAGACTTTAATAGTGCATTCAGAGAAAGAAATTATGATAAACCATAGACCATTGATCAAATAATATGATTATGAAAATTTAAAAAGGACCAGTGCCTTATGGAGTCAATGAAGCTGAAATGCGCCAGAGAATTAAACACAAGTCTAACTAACTACCCAAGAGTCTCTTTCAGGCTTTTTAGGGCCCTAATTGGGAAAGCAGGGGGGTAAGTATACAGTAAGAACTTATTCAATATTTAATCAAACAGTGAAATCCATACTTTTACTTCATTTTCAAAACATAATGAATTAATCAAAACATGAACTATTTGATTATGATTATGAAACTTATCCTATCCTATCCTATCATTAGCAGTTTAAACCAAAAATGAAAAGCATGACAATGAGACGATACAGGCTTCCCCCAAATGGGGGAAGAAGGGTGTGGGAGCCGTAATCCCACTCGCTTTTTTATTAAGGCACATTAACCTTTGGATTCAGTTTCACAAGATTCCAAACTTAAATTTTGACCTAGATCCTTCTAGAGTTTATAGGTGAAATCTGCATGACGGTTGAAGATAATCTTGATGGAGCCACAAACTTCATCTCTTGGAAGTCTAGAGTTCTCATATTGTAAGAAAATGATCTCTTAAAGCTTGTCAATGAGAAGTTTCCAGAACTAGACACTGAAGAAGACAAGTGTCATTGGAGGAAGAGTGATGCAAGAGCAAGAAGAATCTTGGTAGACTAAGTCAGGGATTTTTTGGTGCCTCAAATCTCACAAAAGAAGACGACAAGGAAGATGTTCAAAACCGTAAAGGAATAGTGATTGTTAATGACCAAGGCTGACTTGTATAGTCGATGACGTTCAAATGCCATTCATTATACACCCTTAGTGGTCGGTGGTGGACCACCACAGTGTTAGTGGGTGCCCACTAACACCTTAGTGGTCCACCACCGACCACTGAGGGTGTATAATGGAAGACATTTTAAGGCTATCGGGGATAGAAGTCAAGCTTGGCCACAGACACTGTTGTTTCCCACAATCGACATACAAGTGTGTCTGACGAATGGCATTTAAAGGCCACTGGGAGTAGAATTTAGGCTCGGTCAATATCCATTTGGATGTACAGCGTTCTCTATTGAAAGGTGTGAGCTCGGGTGAGACAATAGTGTTGTATTGTCTATGGTTGGGAGGTGATAGATCATCATTGTGGTTAAACGAGCTCCACACCCAGTTTGTTTATGTGCTCTGTCTTTCTTCTAGTGGTCTTGGTTTTATAACTGCCAATTTTTAACATCATACCAAAGCAGTTCTAGAAGCTATTGTGGAAAGCTAGGGCTTCACATTCTAAGGCCTCCCCTCACCAATATAGGAGAAAAAGTGAGTTGGAAACTTCGCCCAAGGGAAGGGGCATGTATTGATGAAGGAAAAATTGAGTTCTGAGAAGTTTCATTTTTGATCCAATTTCAGTCCATAGTTTTGGCTCGATCTTATCTCCTCTCAACTCGCCTTGATAAGGCACATTAACCTTTAGATTCCATTTTGATGTATATCATTCTCTATCGAAAGGCCTGAGCTATGGGAGACAATAGTGTTGTATTGTCTATGGTTGGGAGGTGATAGATCATGATCGTGGTTAAACGAGCTCCACACCCAATTTGTTTATGTGCTCCGTCATTCTTCTAGGTATCATGGTTTTAGAACTGCCAATTTCTAACATGGTATCAAAGTAGTTAAGACGACATTGTCGAAAGCTAGGGCTTGAAATTATGAGGCCTCCCCCTCACCAATCCAGGAGAAAAAGTGACATGGAAATTTTGCCCAAGGGTAGGCACATCTATTGATGAAGGAAAAGTCCATTTCGGAGAAGTTTCATTTTTGACCCAATTTTTGTCCAAAGTTTTGGCTCGATCTTATCTCCTCTCAACTCGCCTTGATAAGGCACATTAACTTTTGGATTCAGTTTCACAAGATTTCAAATTTCATTTTTGACCTAGCTCCTACTAGGGTTTCTAGATCAAATCTAGAGGCAAGCTGATTGGAATGAAGGTTGAAGATCATCTTGATGGAGCCACAAAATTTATCTCTTAGAAGTCTAGAGTTCTCATCTTGGGAGAAAATGATCTTTTAAAGCTTGTCAATGAGAAGTTTCCAGAGCAAGTCGTTGAAGAAGACAAGTCTCATTGGAGGAAGAGTGATGCTAGAGCAAGAAGAATCTTGGTAAACTTAGTTAGGGAGGATCATTTGGTTCCTCAAATCTTGCAAACAGAGACGACTATGAAGATGTTCAAAACTCTAAAGGAATGATGATTGTTAATGACCAAGCCTGACTTGTATGGGCGGCGACATTCAAATGCCTTCAATTATACACCTTCAGTGTTCGGTGGTTGACCACCACAGTGTTGGTGGGCGCCCACCAACACCTTGGTGGTCTACCACCGAACACTGAAGGTGTATAATTGAAGGCATTTTAAGCCCGTCAAAGATAGGAGTCAGTCTTGGCCACTAACACTATTGTGGCCCACAATAGACCTACAAGGGTGTATGGAGAATGGCATCTAAAGGCCATTGGGAGAAGAATTTAGGCCCAGTCGACATGCATTTGGATGTATATCGTTCTCTATTGATATGTTTGAGGTCGAGGGAGATAATAGTGTTGTATTGTCTATGGTTGAGAGGTGATAGATAATCACCGTGGTTAAACGAGCTCCACGCCCAGTTTGTTTATGTACTCTCCCTTTCTTCTAGTGGTCCTAGTGTTACAACTGTCAATTTCTAACATGGTATCAAAGCAGTTCTAGAAGCCATTGTTGAAAGCCAAGGCTTGACATTTTGAGGCCTCTCCTCACCAATCCGGGAGAAAAATAGACTTAGAAACTTTGGCCACCACTCATTAATCCAGGAAAAAAAGTGACTTGGAAATTTCGCCCAAGGGAAGGCGCATCTATTGATGAAGGAAAAATCCAGTTCTGAGAAGTTTCATTTTTGACCCAATTTTGGTCCATAGTTTTGGCTCAACCTTATCTCCTCTCAAGTCGCCTTGATAAGGCATATTCACCTTTGGATTCAGTTTAACAAGATTCCAAACTTCATTTTTGACCTAGCTCCTACTAGGGTTACTAGTTCAATTTTGCAGGCAAGATGATTGGAATGAAAGTTGAAGATAATCTTGATGGAGCCACAAACTTCATCTTTTGGAAGTCTATAGTTCTCATCTTGGAAAAAAATGATCTCTTAAAGCTTGCCAATGAGAAGGTTCCAGAACCGAACGTTGAAGAAGACAAGTCTCATTGGAGGAAGAGTGATGCCAGAGCAAGAAGAATCTTGGTAGACTCAGTTAAGGATCATTTGGTTCCTCAAATGTCGCAAAAGAAGACTACTAGGAAGATGTTCAAAACCCTAAAGGAATGATGATTGTTAATGGTCAAGCCTGACTTGTATGGGCGACAACGTTCAAATGCCGTTCATTATAAACCCTTAGTAGACGGTGGTGGACGACCATAGTGTTAGTAGGCACCCACTAACACCTTGGTGGTCCACCACTGACCACTGAGGGTGTATAATTGAAGGCATTTTAGGCCCGTCGGAGATAGGAGTGAGGCTTGGCCACTGACACTATTGTGGCCCACAATAGACCTACAAGGGTGTATGGAGAATGGCATCTAAAGGCCATTGGGAGTAGAATTTAGGCTCAGTCGACATCCTTTTGGATGTATATCGTTCTCTATTGATAGATTTGAGGTAGGGGGAGATAATAGTGTTGTATTTTCTATGGTTGGGAGGTGATAGATAATCACCGTGGTTAAACGAGCTCCACGCCCAGTTTGTTTATGTGCTCTGCCTTTCTTCTAGTGGTCCTAGTGTTACAACTGTCAATTTCTAACATGGTATCAAAGCAGTGCTAGAAGCCATTGTCGAAAGCTAGGGCTTGGCATTTTGAGGCCTCTCCTCACCAATCCAGGAGAAAAACAAACTTAGAAAATTTGGCCACCGCTCATTAATCCAGGAGAAAAAGTGACTTGGAAATTTCGCCCAAGGGAAGGCGCATCTATTGATGAAGGAAAAATCCAGTTCTGAGAAGTTTCATTTTTGACCCAATTTTGGTCCATAGTTTTGGCTCAACCTTATCTCCTCTAAAGTCGCCTTGATAAGACATATTAAACTTTGGATTCAGTTTAACAAGATTCCAAACTTCATTTTTGACCTAGCTCCTACTAGGGTTACTAGTTCAATTTTCCAGGAAAGATGATTGGAATGAAGGTTGAAGATAATCTTAATGGAGCCACAAACTTCATCTTTTGGAAGTCTATAGTTCTCATCTTGGAAGAAAATGATCTCTTAAAGCTTGTCAATGAGAAGGTTCCAGAACCGAACGTTGAAGAAGACAAGTCTCATTGGAGGAAGAGTGATGCCAGAGCAAGAATAATCTTGGTAGACTCAGTTAGGGATCATTTGGTTCCTCAAATATCGCAAAAGAAGACTACTAGCCAGATGTTCAAAACCCTAAAGGAATGATGATTGTTAATGGTCGAGCCTGACTTGTATCGACGACGACGTTGAAATGCCGTTCATTATACATCCCTACTGGTCGGTGGTGGAAAACCACAGTGTTAGTGGGCGCCCACTAACATCTTGGTGGTCCACTACCGACCACTGAGGGTGTATGGCGGAATGCATTTGAAAGCCATCTAGGATAGAAGTCAGGCTTGGACACTGACACTATTATGGCCCACAATCGACCTACAAGGGTGTATGATGAATGGCATTTAAAGCCCAGTGTGAGTAGAATTTAGGTTCAGTAAAAAACCATTTGGATATGCATCGTTCTCTATTGAAAGGTCTGAGCTCGGGGGAGACAATAGTGTTGGGAGGTGATGGATCATCACCGTGGTTAAACGAGCTCCAGTGGGAGGATTATTTTGGCTCAGTAAAAATATTTTTGGATCTACATCGTTCTCTATTGAAAGGTCTGAGCTCGGGGGAGACAATAGTGTTGTATTGTCTATGGTTGGGAGGTGAGAGATCATCACCGTGGTTAAACGAGCTCGACACCGAGTTTGTTTATGTGCTTTTTCTTTATTCTAGTGATCTTGGTTTTACAATTGCCAATTTCTAACATGGTATCAAAGCTGTTCTAAATGCCATTGTTGAAAGCTAGGGCTTGACATTTTGAGGTCTACCTTCACCGATCCAGGAAAAACGTGACCTGGAAACTTTGCCCAAGGGAAGGCACATCTATTATTGAAGGAGAAATCCAGTTCTGAGAAATTTCATTTTTGGACCAATTTCAGTTTATAGTTTTGGCTCGATCTTATTTCCTCCCAACTTGCCTTGAAAAGACACGTTAACCTTTGGATTCAATTTCACAATATTTCAAAATTCATTTTTGATCTAGCTGCTACTAGGGTTTCTAGTTGAAATATGCATGCAAGATGATTGGAATGAAGGTTGAAGATCATCTTGATGGAGCCACAAACTTCATCTCTTGGAAGTCTAGAGTTCTCATCTTGGAAGAAAATGATCTCTTAAAGCTTGTCAATGAGAAGGTTCCAAAACCAGACGCTGAAGAAGACAAGTCTCATTGGAGGAAGAGTGATTGCAGAGCAAGAAGAATCTTGGTTGACTCGGTCAGCGATCAGTTGGTTCCTCAAATCTTGCAAAAGAAGAAGACTAGAAAGATTTTAAAACCCTAAAGGAATGGTGGTTGTTATTGGTCAAGCCTGACTTCTATGGGCGACGACGTTCAAATGTCGTTTATTATACACAATTAGTGGTCGGTGGCGGACCACCACAGTGTTAGTGGGCGTCCAGTAACACCTTGGTGGTCAACGACCGACCACTGAGGTTGTATGAGGGAATGCATTTTAAGGCCGTTTAGGATAGAAGTCAGGCTTGGCCACTGAGACTCATGTTGTGGCGCACAATCGACCTACAAGGGTGTATGACGAATGGCCTTTAAAGGCCAGCGAGAGTAGAATTTAGGCTCGGTCAACATCCATTTGGATGTACATCGTTCTCTGTTGAAAGGTTTGAGCTCGGAGAAGACAATAGTGGTGTATTGTCTATGGTTGGGAGGTGATAGAACATCACCGTGGTTAAACGAGCTCCACACCCTGTATGTTTATGTGCTCTGCCTTTCTTCTAGTGATCTTGGTTTTACAGCTACCAATTTATAACATGGTATTAAAGCAGTTCTAGAAGCCATTGTCCAAAGCTTTGGCTTGACATTCTGAGGCATCCCCTCACTGATCCAGGAGAAAAAGTGACTTGGAAACTTCGGTTAAGGAAAGGCGCATCTATTAATGAAGGAAAAATTTAGTTTTGAGAAGCTTCATTTTTGACCCAATTTCGGTCAATAGTTTTGGCTTGATGTTATGTCCTCTCAACTCGCTTTGATAAGGCACATTAACCTTTGGATTCAGTTTCACAAGATTCCAAACTTAAATTTTGACCTAGCTCCTTCTAGGGTTTCTAAGTGAAATCTGCATGACGATTGAAGATAATCTTGATGGAGCCACAAACTTCATCTCTTGGAAGTCTAGAGTTCTCATCTTGTAAGAAAATGATCTCTTAAAGCTTGTCAATGAGAAGGTTCCAGAACTAGACACTGAAGAAGACAAGTGTCATTGGAGTAAGCATGATGCAAGAGCAAGAACAATCTTGGTAGACTAAGTCAGGGATCATTTGGTTCCTCAAATCTCACAAAAGAAGACAACAAGGAAGATGCTCAAAACTGTAAAGGAATGGTGATTGTTAATGGCCAAGGCTGACTTGTATAGTCGATGATGTTCAAATGCCGTTCATTATACACCCTTAGTGGTCGGTGGTGGACCACCAGTGTTAGTGGGCGCCCATTAACACCTTGGTGGTCCACCATCGACCACTGAGGGTGTATAATGGAAGGAATTTTAAGGCTGTCGGTGATAGAAGTCAAGCTTAGCCACTGACACTATTGCTGCCCACAATCTACATACAAGGGTGTCTGACGAATGGCATTTAAAGGCCACTTGAGAGTAGAATTTAGGCTCGGTTAATATCCATTTGGATGTACATCGTTCTCTATTGAAAGATGTGAGCTCGGGGGAGACAATAGTGTTGTATTGTTTATGGTTGGGAGGTGATAGATCATCATTGTGGTTAAACGAGCTCCACACCCAGTTTGTTTATGTGCTCTGTCTTTCTTCTATTGGTCTTGGCTTTACAACTGCCAATTTTTAACATCGTACCAAAGGAGTTCTCGAAGCCATTGTCGAAAGCTAGGGCTCCACATTCTAAGACTCCCCTCACCAATATAGGAGAAAAAGCGAGTTGGAAACTTCGCCCAAGGGAAGGTGCATCTATTGATGAAGGAAAAATCGAGTTCTGAGAAGTTTCATTTTTAACCCAATTTCGGTCCATATTTTTGGCTCGATCTTATCTCCTCTCAACTCGCCTTGATAAGGCACATTAACCTTTAGATTCCATTTTGATGTAAATCATTCTCTATGGAAATGCCTGAGCTATGGGAGACAATAGTGTTAAACGAGCTCCACACCCAATTTGTTTATGTGCTCCGTCATTCTTTTAGGTATCATGGTTTTAGAACTGCAAATTTCTAAGATGGTATCAAAGTAGTTATAGACGACATTGTCGAAAGCTAGGGCTTGAAATTCTGAGGCCTCCCCTCACCAATCCAGGGGAAAAGGTGACATGGAAATTTTGCCCAAGGGAAGGCACATATATTGATGAAGGAAAAATCCAGTTTCGAGAAGTTTCATTTTTGACCCAATTTTTGTCCAAAGTTTTGGCTCGATCTTATCTCTTCTCAATTCACCTTGATAATGCACATTAACCTTTGGATTCAGTTTCACAAGATTCCAAATCTCATTTTTGACCTAGCTCCTACTAGGGTTTATAGTTCAAATCTGGAGGCAAGATGATTGGAATGAAGGTTGAAGATCATCTTGATGGAGCCACAAACTTTATCTCTTGGAAGTATAGAGTTCTCATCTTGGGAGAAAATGATCTCTTAAAGTTTGTCAATGAGAAGGTTCGAGAGCAAGACGTTGAATAAGACAAGTCTCATTGGAGGAATAGTGATGCTAGAGCAAGAAGAATCTTGGTAAACTCAGTTAGGTTTCATTTGGTTCCTCAAATCTTGCGAACGAAGACGACTATGAAGATGTCCAAAACTCTAAAGGAATGATGATTGTTAATGACCAATCCTGACTTGTATGGGCGACGACGTTCAAATGCTGTTAATTATACACCCTCAGTGTTCGGTGGTGGACAACCAAGGTGTTGGTGGGCGCCCACCAACATCTTGGTGGTCCAACACCGAACACTGAGGGTGTATATTTGAAGGCATTTTAAGGCCGTCGGAGATAGGAGTCAGGCTTGGCCACTGACACTATTGTGGCCCACAATAGACCTACAAGGGTGTATGGAGAATGGCATCTAAAGGCCATTGGGAGTAGAATTTAGGGCCAGTCGACATCCATTTGGATGTATATCATTCTCTATTGATAGGTTTGAGGTCGGGGGAGATAATAATGTTGTATTGTCTATGGTTGGGAGGTGATAGATAATCACCGTAGTGAAACGAGCTCCGCGCCCAGTTTGTTTATGTACTCTGCCTTTCTTCTAGTGGTCCTAGTGTTGCAACTGCCAATTTCTAACATGGTATCGAAGCAGTTCTAGAAGCCATTGTCGTAAGCTAAGGTTTGACATTTTGAGGCCTATCCTCACCAATCCGGGGGAAAAATAGACTTAAAATTTTGGCCACCGCTCATTAATCCAGGAGAAAAAGTAACTTGGAAATTTCTCCCAAGGGAAGGCGCATTTATTGATGAAGAAAAAATCCAGTTCTGAGAAGTTTCATTTTTGACCCAATTTTGGTCCATAGTTTTGGCTCAACCTGATCTCCTCTCAAGTCGCCTTGATAAGGCATATTAACCTTTGGATTCATTTTAACAAGATTCCAAACTTCATTTTTGACCAAGCTCCTACCAGGGTTACTAGTTCAATTTTGCAGGCAAGATGATTGGAATGAAGGTTGAAGATAATCTTGATGGAGCCACAAACTTCATCTTTTGGAAGTCTATAGTTCTCATCTTGTAAAAAAATGATCTCTTAAATCTTGTCAATGAGAAGGTTCCAAAACCGAACGTTGAAGAAGACAAGTCTCATTAGAGGAAGAGTGATGCCAGAGCAAGAAGAATCTTGGTAGACTCTGTTAGGGATCATTTGGTTCCTCAAATATCGCAAAAGAAGACGACTAGGAAGATGTTCAAAACCCCAAAGAAATGATGATTGTTAATGGTCAAGCCTGACTTGTATGGGCGACGACGTTCAAATGTCGTTCATTATAGACCGCTGGTGCTCGGTGGTGGAAAACCACAGTGTTAGTGGGTGCCCACTAACACCTTGGTGGTCCGCCACCGACCACTGAGGGTGTGTGACAGAATGCATTTGAAGGCCGTCTGGGATAGAAGTCAGGCTTGGCCACTGACACTATTATGGCCCACAATCGACCTACAAGGGTGTATGATGAATGGCATTTAAAGGCTAGTGGGAGTAGAATTTAGGTTCAGTAAAAGTCGATTTGGACATACATCGTTCTCTATTGAAAGGTCTGAGCTCGAGGGAGACAATAGTGTTGTATTGTCTATGGTTGGGAGGTGACAGATCATCACCGTGGTTAAACGAGCTCCAGTGGGAGTATTATTTTGGCTTAGTAAAAATCCATTTGGATGTACATCATTCTCTATTGAAAGGTCTGAGCTCGGGGGAGACAATAGTGTTGTATTGTGTATGGTTGGGAGGTGATAGATCATCACCATGGTTAAACGAGCTCCTCACCGAGTTTCTTTATGTGCTTTTTCTTTCTTCTAGTGATCTTGGTTTTACATCTGCCAATTTCTAACATGGTATCAAAGCTATTCTAAATGCCATTGTTGAAAGCTAGGGATTGACATTTTGAGGTCTCCCTTCACTGATCCAGGAGAAAAAGTGACCTAGAAACTTTGCCCAAGGGAAGGCACATCTATTATTGAAAGAGAAATCCAGTTTTGAGAAATTTCATTTTTGGCCCAATTTCGGTTTATAGTTTTGGCTCGATCTTATCTCCTCTCAACTTGCCTTGATAAGGCATATTAACCTTTGGATACAGTTTCACAAAATTTCAAAATTCATTTTTGATCTAGCTTCTACTAGGGTTTCTAGTTCAAATATGCACGCAAGATGATTGGAATGAAGGTTGAAGATCATCTTGATGGAGCCACAAACTTCATCTCTTGGAAGTCTAGCGTTCTCATCTTGAAAGAAAATGATCTCTTAAAGCTTGTCAATGAGAAGGTTCCAGAACCAGACCCTGAAGAAGACAAGTCTCATTGGAGCAAGAGTGATTGCAGAGCAAGAAAAAATCTTGGTTGATTCGGTCAGCGATCATTTGGTTCCTCAAATCTCGCAAAAGAAGACGACTAGAAAGATTTTAAAACCCTAAAGGAATGGTGGTTGTTAATGGTCAAGCCTGACTTGTATGGGCGACGACGTTCAAATGCCGTTCATTATACACCATTAGTGGTCGGTGGCGGACCACCACAGTGTTAGTGGGCGTCGAGTAACACCTTGGTGGTCAACCACCGACCACTGAGGTTGTATGACAGAATGCATTTTAAGGCTGTTTGAGATAGAAGTCAGGCTTGGCGACTGACACTCATGTTGTGGCTCACAATCGACCTACAAGGGTGTATGACAAATGGCATTTAAAGGCCAGCGAGAGTAGAATTTAGGCTTGGTCAACATCCATTTGGATGTACATCGTTTTCTATTGAAAGGTTTGAGCTTGGAGAAGACAATAGTGTTGTATTGTCTATGGTTGGGAGGTGATAGAATATCACCGTGGTTAAAGGAGCTCCACACGCTGTATGTTTATGTGCTCTGCCTTTCTTCTAGTGATCTTGGTTTTACAGGTACCAATTTCTAACATGGTATCAAAGCAGTTCTAGAAGCCATTTGTTGGTGAAATTGTCATTGATGCCAACATGGATTTGATGTCATTGATGCTGCCACTTTGATGAAGATATTGAAGACCCAGATGATGATGCTGATGACCTTATATGGTCTCTGGAATGTGGTGGATGCCCTTGCCTTGAAAAAGAAGCCTTGAAGGGTCGTGGACATATGAAGAACTCAGGGCTCTTAATATATTGGACCCACATTTGTTGGTTCTGGAATTTGTCTCATTAAAACATTTATTTTCATACAATGTCGGCCCAGAATTAAAAAAAAGGTGAGATATAGCATGTCGGCTCCATAAATAACAAATGTGAAGTCGGCCCAGATCAATAGCAAGCCGGCTCCACAAGAAAAAATTAAAATATTTTTGTATGTCGGCTCAAAACATTATTTGTTTTAAATAAATAAATCTATATGGGAGAAAGTCGGCCCAGCAAAATAATGGAAGGTTGGCCCAAAAATTTTATGTGGAGTTTTAGTATAAATACTATCTCACGGATTCATTTTTGGTGTGTGTATTTTCGAAGAAGCTCTGAGATTTTCGGATCTAGGGACTGAGGCAGCCGCAGGAGCAGTGGAGATTTTTGAGGCAGCTAATTTTGTGTGGAAATTTTCGGTGCAAGAGCTCTGCAATTTTTGACTGAGGCTCGTTGGCAGCAAAAGGAAATTTTGGGACAGCGTGGGAGCAGTCTAGACTCGAATTTTTGAGTCTTTTTGTTTATGAAGTCAAAAAAACAGCAGGCTGTACATACCCGAATTTTTCAGTCTTTTTGTTTATGAAGTCAAAAACAACAGGCTGTACATACCCGAATTTTTCAGTCTTTTTGTTTATGAAGTCAAAAACAGCAGGCTATACATACCCGAATTTTTCAGTCTTTTTATGAAGTAAAAAAAACCAGCAGGTTGATCAAGGTCTTTTCCTACAGACCCAAATTCTTCAGGGACATATTCCTCTCTGTCCTCCTGCCATGATCCAACTAAATATGAGTTTATAACTCACTTTAGACCCTAGTATGTAAGGTGACAAAGCAAGTGTCTGCTGCTCTCATACAACACCAGAATTGACAAAGTGGGCAAATTTATTTTTGGTCATCTGCATAAGTTTCAGGCTTGAAATTGAAGGTTGACGGTGCTAATGAGTCTTCACAGCCATGAAGATCTTCATACAATCCTAGCATGATACACAGTCTGCATTTGAAGGTTAAGTCAGTTGAAAGGTCAAGGGCATACCTCTTCCATCCATGGCAAGACACTTGTGCAATCTTGTGACAGCCCTAAT
>LPNX010847242.1:0-16465 GCA_001517045.1 Pseudotsuga menziesii
AGGTGCTCTTTTATAATTTTAATTTTGATAAAATCATATAAGAGCTGATCTCTCTTCATTTTATCAAGAAATGAAGAGGTTGTTGCTGGCTGCCAACAGGTACACATTTCATTTTGGTACAGGTGTTGTTTCATGGGCTTCAAAGAAACAACCCATAGTAACTTTGTCTTCAGCTGAAGCAGAGTATGTTGTAGCAACAAGTGTTGCATGTCAAGTTGTCTGGATGAGAAGAGTTTTAAAAGACTTGTCACAGAACCATCAAGAACCGACAACCATCTTCTGCGACAACAATTCAGCAATAGCATTATCAAAGAATCATGTGTTTCACAAGAGAACTTGCAAGCACATCGACTCAAGATTTCATTACATAAGAGAGTTAGTGAACAACAAGAAAATTTGTTTGGAATTTCGCAGGTCAGAAGATCAACTTGCAGACATCTTTACAAAACCATTGGCAAAGGACACATTCTAGTATTTGCGTAGTTATCTTGGAAAGACAAATTCTACACAGCGAACTCTGCCATAAACAGAGCATGTCTAAGAAACATTTTGTAAATTTTGTTTTAAAAATCGCCATCTGCTCATAATTATGGGGGAGTGTTGGAAATATTAATCACTCGCAGATCCGTACCTGACTCTCAGCCGACTCTGTCAAAGTCTGTATCAGTCAAGTTCTTGTCGGTCAGTTTGACAAGAGGGAAGAGTCCACGATTCGACAATGTTAACCAGTCGAATTTATTTCTAAAGCTAAGTTGTTAGGTAGATAGTTATTACAGTCTTTAATGGAGAGTCAGTCGATTCATGTAGAAGCAATTTTCATGTTTCCTATAAATAGTAGAAGAAGATTGTCAATCAGGTTAGACAATAGAGAGTGAGACAACAGAACTCGCGAGAGCTCCGGGGTGAGAAAATAGAAGTTGAAGCTCAAGCTTCTGTGTATGTGATTCAGTTGAAGAGCCGAAGCTCTATAAAAGGATCAGTCGACAAGTCTGGACAGACAAGTTTGTAATACCTTTGTTATTTCCGCATAGTTATATATATGAAATAGTTTATGGTTGAATGCATGTTTATTTGGCAACACATTATTTCCAGATTTACTTGTGTAAATGTTGTTTACATTTACCGGTTGAGTGAAATATCAAAGAACCCATAAATTTCTCACAGCGTGAAAGTTCAAGTTTTACGTCACATTGGTTCCACTCAAGTCTTCCTACATGTTTGGGCATATGTTTTTATAAGTTCTTTGGAATTGCTAATGTGTTCATTTTTACTTCATCTTACTCACAAGTGAAAAACATTTGTAATTTCTTAAGTCTTTTAGACTAAGAAACATACTCTGTAGATTTCGACCAAAGTGAACCGACAAGGTCCGTTGAGTGAGAGGTTGAAGTCGGTAGAACGGACAAGTGGAAGTAAATCAGTCGAGTCGAAAGACCGACCAAAGTTGATAGACTTGTCTAGTCCGAAGATAGACAAGTTTCACCCAACAAGTGAAAAAAAAGAAAAAGAAATCGATGTGAAAATATTTAATTTTTAATATTAACTGAGCGGTAAACTCAAGTTTAGTCGGCTTGCTTTTAGCTAACACTTGTCACGAGGATACCTGTTATATTATTTTCTTATTATCATGCAAAGATATAAATTTATTATAACTGGTAGCTAAATAATGGAATTAAACAAAAGATCAACACGATTCACCTAATGAAAGAATCTCCACCAACATCATATCTCCATATTGGCAGCAACATTGTTCCTGGCTTAGCCTGTACATACATGGCTCGTTGGAGCTTCCTCAATTCGATAGCATTTATAAAAGGATCATCAAGCTCAGAGGTTCTGATGAAACAAATATACAGCACTGTGCCAGAACTAACCAATATTGTTACATTATAAAACGATTGTTTGCCTGAGACCGTTACGTTTCCCATAGCTAACATACCGAGTGACTCAATAGAGAAAGCGAAGCTTGGGAATTGTTTGAATCCACTGTAATTGCCAACAACAAACCATAACCTTAAGAGGTAAGGCACATTAGGGACCACAGGCAATTGATAGCAAGACTTGTTAAGAGGCCTTCGAAACACTCGTAGATTGTGCAAGTGAGAACCGAGAGCATAGGCGTCCCCGATCTTTCATGTCTGACCCACGTCTATGTAATTAGCATCAGCAACCCCTGTTATATTGTTTATTGTTTTGTCCAGTTCAATTTGTTTTACCTCCTTAGTTGATACTCAAAAATCCTTCCACACCACCAGAAATTCCTTAATAAATCAATACCTTAACCAAATATGAAAAGTAAGGCCAGACTCATGTGCTATTTTTAAGGTTATAAGGTTCCATGAGTACAGACCTGGTTGAGTAGTAATAAGAGGCAACAAATTCAGGAGCACGCCCATTGCAGTTATCCAGTCGCCTCATTTTCCATAACGAATTTTGTCCATGGTTATACCCATTTTTCAAACACAACTCGGGAGATCTAAGAGAGTATTGCAAAGAGGAGGATTCAGAGAAACCGTTACCTATTTCGAAAGAAATTGAAAATATTGTTTACATATGATTTTACGGCCTTTCCCTCTATTTCCCTCTGTATGATCTCTATTTCCCTTTGTATAATCTCTATGTGTAACTCGAATACATTTCACAGGTATGTATGAGAGCCTATTTAATGTGCATAATAAACATTACTATACAAACGGAGCTGTATAAGCGTCAATCAAGACTTTCCCAACCCATTGGAATACAGATCAATATTTTAAATTGTAATTTGGAGTGTTCAGATAATTTTCTTTATCTATTAGTGATTTAATTTATCTATCAGTAATTTAATCTAATCTAATGTAGAACAAATAATTATCATTATTAAAACTATTGATGATAATAATTATGGTTAACTTTTATTGAGACCAAACTTTGGTTTATCTAACCTAAAGAATCTAATTATTCATTATAATTTTGACATGTTAAAAGGCTTGAAAGGTCATCCTCAATGTTCATATTCTCACAGACATGGCAGATCATTTCCACCTATGGTGTTTTAGGAACTGCCCAACTACGTGTTTCACTATGGAGCTCATGAGAGTTCGTTCTTATCTAGAGTTGGGTTGATACCTCATAATATCTTAATTTTCTTTTCACCTCTAAATCTTTCTCACCCCATATTTTCTCTTTAAACTTAGAAGTAACAATATTTTTATTGTTATTAATATTTTGCAATGCAACATTTTCCTCGATCTCTCAATGGTTTAACTAGGTCCTGGTATCTTTATACCAACATCTCTTGAGCCTTAGGTGGTTTTGGCTGGAAATTAAAGCTAGCTTAGGAAGTCTATGGTCTCCCATGTTATTGATTTTTTGCTTGTACAACAAAAGTCTAGTCATAGCTAGGCTCTGGATAGGAAAAAGACCCACTTCTATAAGGAGAATGTGGTAGGGTGTATTGCTTTTAATTTTGAGGTTATACCTTATAAAACGCTTCTTGATTTGCTCAATCTTTCTCCAAGATTCTCTAGAGATGCTGCAACCCCAAACCTCACACCCATACAAGATAACATGAGTGACTAAAGTTTCAAAGAGGAGCTTCTTTTTATCCCACATCACAAGGTTTGCTGCTTTATAATTATTTTCAAGACCAAAATAAGTTTTCCACCCTCCATTAATCATTTTCTCTATGCTATAGTTTCAGTTGAGCTTGTGATGAATATCAATTCCTAGGTATTTGTAAGAAGACACTTCCTCCAAATTGCTACTGCCATACACAAAATTAGCATTTACGTGTCCTTCTTGGATTTGATAATCATAACTTTTGTTTTTGTGAGTGAACAGTGATACTCATGGTAAAGCAATTTTTTAAAAAAAAGTCTTCGTTGCTTATCAAGATGAGATGGATATCTTCCCACAAAACATTATCGTCAATATAATTTCTTATCAAGATGAAATGAACATCTTCCCACAAAACATTGGAGCAAGAGATCCTGTGCTCCAATGTGAATCATATGCGCCACAATCCCAACTAATTTTTAGTAATAAAGGTGTACATTAACAATTTACAGTGACAGATACCATTGGATCATATGCATACCATAAAGATTAAGATAATTTGATATCGATTTGATATCGATCAGCAGGAATAAAATATTATCAATCTTCTCCTCTTCTTCATTGTAGTCACCTCTTCTTCATTGTAGTCAAAATCTACAGCAAAACCATTCACTCTTCAAGCTTTTGGCACGTAATTCCAACACTTAACTGCATAGTCCAGTGAATCTCCTTTTCACAAAAAGATATTCCAACACTTAATTGCATAGTCCAGTGAATCTCCTTTTCACAAAAAGATATTCCAACACTTAACTGCATAGTCCAGTGAATCTCCTTTTCACAAAAAGATAAGGGAGTAAGTTATCAATTGACTGCGTGGATAGACCCGATGCAAATCATCGAATAGATAGCTTACTCCCAAAACATTATCTTCAATATAGAGAAGACCCAACAAATTTGCTTTTAACAATTTATTTACTCATATAAGTTCTAGCTTTTTTAGAGGAATGTGTAGAAAAGCAGTCTAATAAGAGCTGGGAAAAGCCAAGATCATGATAGGCAAACAAGTTTCGCCTTGCTTTTAGTAATTTATTTACTCATCAAATTTCTAGCGTTTTTCGAGGAATGTGTAAAAAACGGTCTAATAAGAGCTAGGGAAAAGCCAAGATCATGATAGGTAAATAAGTTTCGCCCAAACGTTTGTTGTCGTTTTGATTTTAAGAATTACTTACAGTTTTGCAGTTTTGAATATAAATATATTTAATTAACTACATAAAAATGACATGACATTTTAGCTTCAAATCATGTCCTTATTTATCAAAAGATTAAAGATTCCTGGGCGAGGGTCCTTTTGTCTAAGTTTTCCGATGTACGACAACCAATCCTTATCCATATTTTTGAAATGATTTCCAACGAGAATGGACTAATTGGACTATCAAGTGAATTTATTTTGGTATTGTTTTAGGTTTAAAATAAATATTTAAATATAACTATTGAATATTTATTTTTAATTTTATTTTAAAAAAACATAAAATAATAAAAAAAATCACTCATATATATAATCATTTATATTATTACAAGTGAAAGTCATTCTAATCTTACTTTATTGAAGATATTTTTTTATTAAAAATTTTAAATATAGATTTTTAAATTATTTTACTAATAAAAATAAAAATTTATATTTCACAATCTCCTTTCATTTAATAAAATCAAAATTAATTCACACTGATTTTCTTTTAAACCAAATTCTTAACAATAAAATCTAACTTTATTTAAGATATTATTTTCATTAAAAAATTTAAATATAAGCTTTTTAAATTATTTTACTAATAAAAAAAATTTATTTTCACAACCTCCTTCCATTTAATGAAATCAAAATCAATACAGACTGATTTTTTTAACCAAATTCTTAACAATAAAATATAATTTAAATAACAAATATAAATACTTATCCATATTAATAATAATTATTTAAAAATGGTCTCTTCCAAAAGAGACTTTTATTTATTTAAGTGCAAGTCAATGTTATACATCTTTACTTTATTTCAAAATATTTTTGGTGTCCAAAACCGGTCAATCAAATATTTGTTATGAATCCCTATCCAATATTAATAAGAATTATATTCTAAAAATGTCTCTTCCAAAATAGCTTTTATTTTAGTGCAACTCAATGTCATACATCTTTACTTTATTTCAAAATATTTTTGGTATCCAAAACCTGTCAATCAACAGATATATATACTTGTTATGAATTCCTACCCAATAAAATATTAATAAGAATTATATTCTAAAAATGTCTCTTCCAAAATAGCTTTTATTTTAGTGCAAGTCAAAATCATTCCCTTCTACCTTTATTTTAAAATCTCTTTGTGAGCAGCACATCATGCCAATCAAATTTCAAAGGAAAAAGTTGTGTTTGATTTGTGGGGTTTATATTTATAAAAAAAACAGTATTTATTATTGCAATATGGATAAGGACTAACAACATCAAATTTCAAAGGAAAAAGTTGTGTTTGATTTGTGGGGTTTATGTTTATAAAAAAATAGTATTTATTATTGCAGTATGGATAAGGACTAACAACAACCATATTAATAAGATTAATATGTTTCCAATATGCCGAGAGGAATATATCACCAATAAAGTTAATTTAATAGTTGTATCATGATTGGAGTTAAACTAATAATTAATCCAATATAATTGTCATTAGAATTAATGTCAAGCTAATAGTTTTAGAATCATTGGATTTAAACTAATAATTGTATCTAATAGTTAATTTAAAAGTTAATATATCAACCATTTCAGTTCAATTAAAATTTGTGATTGGAGTTGAAGTTAAGTTAAAGTTGTATCATCATTGGACTTAACCTAATAGTTATAAATTTGTTTTCCTAAAGAATGTGTCAATTGCTTGTATCTAATAGTTAATCGAACATAAAAACCACTTAAGTTGTGGTTGTTAAGCTCATAGTTGTATCATCATGTTGGAGTTAAGCTAATAGTTGTATTTAATAGTTAATTTAAAAGTTAATATAAATCTATTGTAGTTAATAAAAGAGCTTCGAGTTATCGTGACTTCTAGCTTCCAAATGGAGTTGGATTAAGCCTTATGCACATTAAGTGGACTCCTAATTGGTAGGTGGAGTTCGAGTGTCACATCAGTTGCACATTACCATGCCACTAAGTGCGGTTATCACATGAGTTAAGAGAAATTTATTAGGATTTTAAAGGATTTTATTAGGAATTATACTATCACACGAACTGCACTTTACTTCAACTCCCAAGTGTAAAATGCAGTTTGACTAATTAACTCGACTTCAAGCTGCTAGATGGAGTTCAACTGTCACATGGACTACACATTACCATGCCATTAAGTTCAGTTATCACATGAGCTATTTTTTATTTTTTATAATTGTTTATAAGGAGTTCTATCAAATAATAGTTAATTTAAAAGTTAATATAAATCTATTGTGGTTAATGAAAGAGCTTTGAGTTATCCTGACTAAGCCTTATGCACATTAACTAAACTCTGACTTGGTAGGTGGAGTTGGAGTGTCACATGAGTTGCACAATACCATGCTACTAAGTGTAGTTATCACTTGAGTTCAGAGGAATTTATTAGGAGTTTGACTCTTACATGATTGCACATTATCTAGACTCCTAGATTCCAAATGCAGTTGGACTATGCCATAAGTAATTAGAGTTGAAGTTAAGCTAATAGTTGTAAAATCATTGGAGTTAAGCTAATAGTTAAGCTAATATAAATCTATTGTAGTTAATAAAAGAGCTATGAGTTATGGTGACTTCTAGCTTCCAAATGGAGTTCAACTAAGCCTTATGCACATTAAGTGGAATCCCAATTGGTAGGTGGAGTTAGAGTGTCACATGAGTTGCACAATACCATGCCACTAAGTGCAGTTATCACACCAGTTCAAAGGGATTTATTAAGAGTTCAAACTATTTTATTTGGAGTTCAACTCTTACATGAATGCGCATTAGCTAGACTCCTAGATGCCAAATGCACTTGGACTAAGCCGTAAGTAATTAGAGTTATAGTTAAGCTAATAGTTGTAGAATCATTGGAGTTAACATAATAGTTGCATATAATAGTTAAGCTAATAGTTATCCAATATAACTTTGATTAGAGTTGAAGTTAAGCGAATAGTTCTAAACGCATTTGTATGAAGCTAATAGTTGTATCTAATAATCGATGGAGTTAAGCTAGCACTTGTATCTAATAATCGAATAGTTGAAGATTAATTTTAATTTTTACAACTATCACTAACTCTACTCCTCACATGTTAATTAAATTATTTTTCATTTTTTTGAATTATTAATTATTAATTTTGGACGACATTCATATAATCAATCTGGACAGTACACTTGTCTCATTCTTGTTGGTAGATGAAAAAGCAATATATAATCATAAAGCAATATATTTATAAAAAAAATGTTACTTATTATTGCGGTATGGATAAGGATTACTGCGCAGTGGAACGAAGTCGGAAAAAATAAAAGACATTCGACAAAAAATCTTTCGACAAATAAGGACATAATCAGTGCTCAAATTTGAAACTAATATGTCTTGTCATTTATATGTCAAAAGTTAAAATTTTAAGAACATTGCCTTACCTGGTAAAAATTATCAGGGCAGCAGTCCTCCATGCAGCTTAATCTTGAAAATTATCAGGGTAGTCCTCCATGCAGCTTAATCTTGGACTACGTCTTCTCTTAATAAGGAAGGTAAGGCTTCCAGAGATTCCTGGAACATGTCTTTCCACGAAGTGTTTACCTATGAGATTATAACCGGTAAAATGTTGAGTTTCACCGTGTGGCATCAAATATTCGGAGGAGCCTAACGTCAACAGGTCCAGCCCAGTAAAATTGAAGCCTTGACTTCTGGCGTAGAAATAGCTTATTAACTGAAAATTAACCAACGAGTTAACTGTTGAGACTAAAATTGTTTTTAACCCAAACATAAACATAAAGAAGAAAGATAATGTCACTTATGGTGCACTTATTTATTATTTACATTCAATAGACAATCATATGGACCAAGATGTCACTTATGGTGCAGTTATTTATTATTTAAATTAAATAGACAATCACATGGACAGTGATGTCACTTATGGTGCAATTATTTATTACAATCATATGGACAGTGGAGAAGAAATGTGAAGACATAGTGAAAGACATTCAGTTTCACAGAGAGGTCATACAGAGGGAAAGGCCGAGAAATCATATGCAAAGAACACTTTCAGTTTGTTTCGAAATAGGCAACCTTTTCTCAGAATCCTTGTCCTTTGAATCTTCTCTTAGATCTCCGGAGCTCTTTTCTAAAAAGGGGTGTAAGCATGGACAAAATTCGTTATGGCAAATGGGGCGATTGGATAGCTACAGTGGGCGTGTTCTTGAGTTTGCTCAATCTTATTACTACTCAACCAGGTATGTACTCATGGAGCCTTCACTCATTACCTGTTTGGAGTACTTTTGAGAGTCGTCATTTGATATCTTATTGTTTATGATATTCATGGATCATTTACTTTCTATATTTGGTTGACAATGTATTGTTTTATTAAATTAAATTATTTATGGTTTTGTGGAAGGATTTTTGAGTATCGACTGTGGTGGGAAAACAAATCGAACTGGAGGAAACAATATAACATGGGTCACTGATGCTAATTACATAGACGTCGGTCGGTCAGCAGAGGTAGGGAACGTCTACGATGACGATTACGGTATTCACTTCCAGACTCTACGGGTTTTCCCCAAGCCTCTCAACAAGTCTTGCTATCAGTTGCCTGTGTTACCCAATGTGCCTTACCTTTTAAGATTATGGTTTGCCGTTGGAAATTACAGTGGATTCAAACAATTGCCAAGCTTCGCTTACTCTATTGAGACACTCGGTATGTTAGCTATGGGAACCGTAACGATCTCAGATAAAGATGCAGTAGTTTATAATGAAACAATATTGGTTAGTTCTGGCACAGTGCTGTACGTCTGTTTGATCAGAACTTCGGAGCTTGATTATCCCTTTATCTCTGCTATTGAATTGAGGACGCTCCAACAAGGCATGTATGCACAGGCTAAGCCAGGAACAATGTTGATGTCAGAATGGAGATATGATGCAGGTGGAGATTCTACGATTAGGTGAATATTATTAACCAAATACTGGTCATGAAATCTAAGCGCCATAATTCACCAGCTAGTCGTGTGCTTTTCATTGTAAGCTATTAAAATTGATATCTTGCATGGTAAGAAGAAAGTTTATTTCTATACCACCGATACCACATGCCTAAATTAATTTCGATATGTGAAAGTCAACGTCTTGTGTTTTGGTTTTTTTAATGATCGAGTTGAATGGCTTTGTATGGATAAAACAGGTATCCTGAAGACAGGTTCGATCGGATCTGGAGTTATAAAATAAGATTAACTGTTGCTAATAATAATTATGAGAAATTTGTAAGTTGTGAAGAACCCATTTCAACAAACAATACCAAGGAACTTCCTCCCCCTGTTGTTATGCAAACGGCGGCGGTTACTATAACAGGAGATTGGTTTAAAATCAGTCTAGAATCGATCAATGGTCACAAATCATTACTGCTGTTATATTTTGCAGAGATCGAGAAGCTAAACATGTCTGAATGGAGATCCTTTTACGTGACAATAAATAGTGAAAATCGGTCTGAAGCCATTACTTCTCTAAGCAATCATTCTACCCTGGAGCGAACATTCATATCAAATCCAACGGATAACTTCAATTTTGCCTTGGTGAACACCAGAAACGCTACCAGTGGTCCCATAATAAACGCTTTGGAGATTTACAAAATAGTCGACACCCGACCGGCAATATATGCACAAGATCGTAAGTTACCTCACTGATGTTTTGAGACTGTAATTGTTGATATTAAGATTCAATTTCTAATCAATTAGTTGTTATAATGCAGTTAAAGCTCTTGAGGCTATTAAAAGCAGCTTTAGCATGAAAGATTGGAATTCGGATCCTTGCTTTTTGATCCAGTGGAATGGAATTGTCTGTAAAAGCGACACTTCTCCTATAAGAGTTTCAGAAATGTGAGTTTAATTCTTTGATTTGTTTACAGTTCAAATCATAAAACTGACTAGAATCATAGCTAAATTTGTATGTCAATAAAAATCGTATTGTTGCCAGCGATTTGTCAGGAAAGAATCTTAAAGGATTGGTGCCTAATGATGTTGGGCAGTTGACAGCATTAGTTAAACTGTAAGCAGAATTTGACCATTCCATTTTATTTAATGTGTAAAGTATAAACAGAATTTGCCTTCCAAGAAATCGGTCTCATTATCTCTAGAGAGTTTACTTATTTGTGTTGAAATTAGCAGGTCGCTTGAGAATAATCATTTGTTGGGGCCATTGCCAAATTTCTCAACTCTAATCATGTTGGAGAGATTGTAAGTTTCTTTCAACATTCAGTTGGTATGTTTTTATTCTTGATGCTCTGCACTTTCATAAAACCAATTTTCTCTTTGCCAATTATGTAGATATCTACAAAACAACAACCTAAGCGGTACTTTTCCATACTGGCTATCTGAACTGAAAAATTTAAAAGAGTTGTAAGTCTTCCTCTTTCTTCCTTTTTCTATTTATATTTTCACAAATCTTGTTCAAAGTTAAATGAAATTAATCGATAAATTCCATAACGCAAGCTCTTTTCCGGCAGGAATATAGATAATAATAATTTAAGTGGTGTAATTCCTGCCCAACTTCTCAATGGTTCAGTGAAATTCAGGTAACATATACTAGTTTATGTTACTTGTATTTTGACACAATTCTCATTTGATATTCATAATTTCCATCATATTTTCTATAAAAGAAATGTCATAGACAATAATAATCAATCCAGTTCATGTTTTAATTAATATTAATGGAGGGCGTTCATGATAAATCTTTCTTTGGTCCGATACAGTTACTGTGGAAACCCCTACTTACCTATGCATAAGGGGAGATGCAAGCTACATATGGAAGGCATTCAAAACCATACAAAGAGAAATAAATTGAAGGTTGTCCTCCCAATAACACTCAGCGGACTTCTAATCATCGCTTTGGCGTTGATAATGGCTATCGTTGTGTATCCCAATAAATTCAGGAGAAAAGTGCAGGGTGTCGCCAACGAAAGAAGTGGTCTGGAAAATGAGCCAAGATCTTTCTTGTCCCAAGGTTAGGAAAGACTATCCATATTAGATATATGGATAGATATGTTATAATAATTTAAAACATAGAGTTAGAGTTAGCTTAGAATGATTTTTGTACTTTGACTTTTAGTAACTTTACCTCTTCTCAATATATTGCAGACTACTCAATGATTATGGTTCCCAATCCAACAAAATCTCGAGCCTTCACTTTCGAAGAGATGATTGCCGCGACACAAAACTTTAATAGGGAGATCGGAAGGGGGGGGTTTGGATCAGTGTTTTTAGGTAAATTGCCCCAAGGAAACCAAATAGCCGTAAAAGTGCTCTCACAGTTCTCCCAGCAAGGAGCTCACGAGTTCTTGAATGAGGTGATTTTCGTATATTTATTCAATCATGTAATACAGTTCAATTTGGGTTATAAATGTAATACAGTTTAATTTGGGTTAAATTTATACCAGTGTTATTGCTGGATGAACAGGTGGATCTTCTTTCAAGAATCCATCATAAGAACCTGGTATCTTTACTGGGTTATTGTAACGATTCGAAAAAAGTTATGCTTATCTATGAGTACATGTCAGGAGGATCCCTAAGGGATCACCTTTACGGTAAATTATATTTATATTGCTAAGAGATATCTTTATAATAATTGCTGAGAGATATGTTTGTTTGAGTCCATGTAATAATCAATGTAATGGACAAAATTTATTCACTTATTTTATTTTCCAGGTCCGAGTGCAAATCATTCCAAACTAAATTGGAGGAGGCGGCTTAAAACAGCTTTAGATGCAGCTGAAGGTAACTCTTTTTCTTAATAACATGATATTTTTATAGCGGTTGTTAATCATTGATTACAGTAAAATATCTAAGTGAATTACACTGACTGTACATCTTACTTTATCCACTTTGTAATTTCTGTGAAGGATTGGAATACCTGCATGTAGGTTGCAACCCAAAGATAATTCACAGAGATATCAAGACCGCTACATCCTTTTAGACAATGATTTGAATGGAAAACTAGCAGACTTCGGTCTTTCAAAGATTACTACTGATGCGGATGCTACTCATGTTACCACTGCCGTAAAAGGAAGTGCAGGATACCTGGATCCAGAGTATGTTAGACATAGTGCTCTCTTTGTAATATTCTGAGAATTCAAATTGTTATTAAAAGTTGAGACAATTTTATTTTACTCTTCAATGATACTTAGCTTATTTTTTTGTGAGCTTTTCACAGGTATTTCAGCACTCAAATGTTGACGCAGACGAGTGATGTGTATAGTTTTGGAGTGGTTTTGCTAGAGATCATATGCGGTAGACAACCCATAGATATAAAACTACCTGTAGAGGAACTAAACATCTATAAATATGTAGCGTCTTTGATAGTCGAATATGTTGTAGCGTATTTTCATGGAGACGCTAAGAATATGTTGTAGGGCATTTTCTCCCAGACGCTAAGAATATGTTCTAGCGCATTTTCTCCTGGATCTTAACAATAATTATCGGAATATTTAAATTTACAGGTGACACCGTATGTATTGGGCAATGATAATCCTATCAAAATATCAGAAATCATAGATAAGAGGTTACATGGAGGTTACAACATGATATCCATCACTGGTGTTGCCAGGCTAGCGATGAAATGTGTTCAGGCAGAACCATCTTCTAGGCCGAGCGTGACTGAGGTAGTGGCCGAACTCACAGAGGCTATGAAACATGAGGATCATCAGGGTTCTATTTCAATTTCGGAGGAGATGGGTATCGGAAGTAGCGATTCGTTTTCAGGTCCGGTGTCTTTATCCATGGATTCCAGTGGACCTAAAGGAATGGAGTGGAGTGCTACCAGCTCCAACTTTTCTCAACCAGCTGGAAGATAGTTCGACGACTAGGGTTTTATCACGAGCTTTGTAAGTGAGACATGTTAATTAATTTTATTATATTAATTTTATTTTTAAATTTACAATTAATTGCTAAAGGTGGGGCTCCCGTCTATCTCGTCTTTTATAATTGCTAAAGGTGATGGAGAGTCGCCTGACTCTGTGTGGGGCTGGTGCTGTGCTTTTGTCCATGCAGTTTGACAATGCTGAGATATGAAATTTCATCTCCGTATAGACTTTTTCTATTGAAGTTGATTAAAACAAACAACAACTACAGTAAGCAAATAGCGACTGCCCACCACTTGTTGAAGTTTAAAATCGCGACTATTTCGCCTTTAAAACAAAATCGGATTCTGTTTGAATCAAAATATCCAGCCCATCTTTTGGTATTCACAATCTCCTCACCGTGAATCACAATGCATTGGAACAAAAATCCTGGTCAGATCTGAAGAAAGATGTTTCACATGCATACTTTTTTTTTTTGTTTCTACAAACTTTTTTGATATATACATTATATTTTTGTTTCATCAATTTTTTTTCAAATATATTTGTTTTTCTAATATGTCATCTTATTGCTTGGTTGTGCAAGATCCGTACAAATATGTTGTAATGCTTTTTAAATGGCATCCAATTGATATATAATAAAAATATTTAACTTTCAACCACTCATTTCATCTCAGAAATATATATATATATATATATATATATATATATATATATTTTGTAATGCTTTTTAAATGGCATCCAATTGATATATAATAAAAATATTTAACTTTCAACCACTCATTTCATCTCAGAAATATATATATATATATGTTTTATTTAAAAATATTATTCATAATATTTCATCTAATTTAAATATTTTTACTTAAAAATACTATTTATAATATTTTAAAATAATGATTATTTTAAAAATAATATATAATTATAATAACAATTTTATTATACCTCCTTGAGCAGGTATATTGTAATCGATTGCAAGTCAAACTCTTTTGACTTTGGTATTAGTTGCTCTCTTTTGATGCACGTATAAAAAATTAAAATCTGTTTTGCAAAGTATAACTTAGGGATTTGTAAAATATTTTTTTTAATTTTGTTAAAAAAACTATTTTGTAAACAGCTGATTGGTGGATAGAAGATGATGTAAACTTTTGAATTTGGTATCTGGATTTGAGTTGACATGTGGCAACATGACGTCATAATAATAAAATTAAAAAAAATAAAAATTATATCCCATTGCCAAGTGGTACCATCGGAGCCAGTTGTTCTAGTTTTTTTCGTCTGACAACTCCGAAGAAACCAAATCTCTCGTCTATTTCTACCGTCAAAAGTGTATCGAGTATTTCCATATGGGCAAAGCCATAGCGGGGATTGCAAAAAGTCCAAAAGATTGCCAACCAGATGCTGATTTCATAGGACCTGTAGTGATAAAAAAACTCAGGCAGACGACAGGGCAGAGGATTGTTCACGACGAAGTTTGTGAAATCCGGGACAGTATTGCTTATTTGCAGGGCTCTGGCCAGGTGCCTTGATTACAGTCATCAACTCATGTACGCTCCCATGTCTAACAAACTCGTTCCGAATGTAGTAAATGCGATCAACAAGAAAGGAGATCACGTACGGCTATTATTCCGTTCCCTCGACCCTTCAAGTGACAACGGCTTAAAAACATACTGTCTTGCATTGCCGGACTTCGCCTTTGAATGCCTGCCTTATTTGGCGAAGAAGACTATCCATCAAGAATATGAGAACCTGGGCACCGAAGCTATCCTTCGTATCGTAAGCACAATCGCGTTTGATGATATGTCTCCAAAAAACATAAATAATTGGAAGAATCCTGACGAAATGAGGCGTTACTACGGCATTTGGCTGATTCCGTCTTTCATAAACCACTCTTGCATTCTGAACGCCTCCAGAATCAACGTCGGCGATATGATGAGTATTCATACGACCAAGGACATCAATAATGGCGAAGAGATCACCATCCCCTATTTCAACGTTCTTCTTCCAAGCCAAATTCGTAAGATTGCTTGCAGACCGTGGGGATTCATCTGTGTATGTGAAAGATGCCAGTTAGAAGATAGTTGTGAAAAGTTACTCTCAGCCTTTTTGAAACTCGTTTTGGCTTCTAGGAAAAATAGTATAGTCAACTTTTCTGAGAAACTGGATGGCTGGTTGGGATCTGTGGGAGCGGCATTGGGAGAACGGAATTCAATGTGGATACGGTCTTCCTTTTTTCTCCACTATCTTTCCCGGCTCCAACACCAAAATTTAGGTCAATGCGATCGCCTTAAATATGAAGAAAACGCTTACATAAACTATATGAATAATCTAACAGTTGCCAAAGAAGCACTGCTCGCAACTTCTCCTGGTGATATTCGACGTCTTCTTTTGGATTGCAGTAGCATGCCGACCTACAAAAAGATTGCGGCCATCCAACCTGAGTATGAGGGGTTTTATCAACGCATCTTTAATATCAAGAAATCTTGCGATGCTGTATACAGTTGCCAGAATCCAAGTATAGTTAAGATTCTTCTTCGTAAGCTTTCGAATAGGTCTTTCTTGTGACACTGGTTGTTATTTCACTCATTGGTTCTTTATTTTTACTTTAGCATTCTGCAGAAGTTCACTGTTTTTTTACTAGAATATCGTTACCAATCAGGAATCAATGTTCTCTTGCTTTTCCAAGATATCACTTATTAAACAGAGTTTATTGACCGTCTTTGTGCTTATATTTGTATTAAACAGTTGATTAAACATATAACTGAGGTTGTTCTTTTCTGCACTGGATTTTATACCAACCTTCAACCAAAATTACTGAAGGGTATCAATTAATATAACTAAGACAAAGTATCTGGATGTTAGGACAGTATCACTTGAGCATCTGAAT
>LPNX010847259.1:3179-95480 GCA_001517045.1 Pseudotsuga menziesii
GTCAATCTGCTCTCAACCCAGCATTCTCCATCAAGTGACCAGTAAAACACTCATTTAACAGCTTCCCTAAGTTGTTGTCTCATCTTTCATTTATTTATTAATAAAATATTCAACAATTACATTAAATTATCCTTGACCCCACTTGGTCATTAATTACAAACTTTAACATAAAATATAACATAGTGTTTCTTAAAAACATGAAAATGTTTTGCAAATTGGGGCATGTGACATCATCACATAATTTCTTTGACCTTAATTGTAATATGGTGTTGTAATAGACACAATAGTGTTAATTTTGTTATTGTTTTTGTTTCTCCGCTAAGAGATAAAATTTAAAATTTGTCATTAGTTGAACAAACCTCAATCTAGCTGTTATTGTTAAGTTATTACATAAAACAATTTTTTAAAGTCATGTGGCAGAAATGGAACCTGGTTTGGTATCTCACACACTTTTGTTATTTACACTCGAAGGGTTTAGATAGGGTGCATGGATTAATATTACAAAATGGATTTCTTGGTGTTACTTGAGTAGTTGAAGAGTAAGTTGAGTAGTAAAATGGTTGTTATTTGAGTAGTTACAAGAGTAATTTGAATAGTCAAATTCCTTTGTGTTATTTGAGTAGTTGAAGAGTAGGACCACATCAATTGGAGTATGTGGCTAAACCACCTTTAGGTCATTGACTACAATTGAACAATTCAGGTGACCTATGTCTTTGAAAGAGCACCACATGAGATTTTAGGAAGACCTGAAGCTTGGTCAAATAATATCCACCACTACATCATCATTCTGACTGAGCTTATCGAGCATGTACGTTCATGCTCGTTAAGCCAGCTGGCGTGGGTCCCCTTCAGTTCCAACGAATCCATGGATGGAGTCCCTCTCGAATTTATTTGAAACTTTATGGCTGCACGATTAGCCCACTGCCAGCAATTTAATGTAACCTATACCAAGCAGCCGCTTGGTATTTGATCTGGATTTATGCAGGAACTCAAAAAAATACACAAATAACAAATATGCAGCGGAAAAAACACTTCATTTCATTAATCAAAGAACTGAAACTTGTTTACATACATAATGGAAATAAACTAGCTAGAGTGTTGGTAGCATATCTCTGAGAAGAGATGTGGCGGCTACATGCCTCTGAACTCTGTGTTACAATGAGGCTCGAAGGCCTATATATTGTTAAGAAACAATGGAAAACCTACACATCCAAAAACCTAACCCTAGGAGGTGAAACACCAGAATGTGGGCCTCGTTGGGTAACTTGGTACATCAATTTCCCGGGGTCGTAACTTTGGCATATTACCTGCATTTGACGCGTATGATACATCGTTAGAAATATCTATTCAAGGAATACATCAATAAGTGAAAAATATCAATTTTAGAACATACTCATATTTTCTCGACCATTCGATGCCGAAAAAACATTGTTTAGGGCCTCAAAATGGCTACGGAAGTTTAGGACCTGAAAACTGCCAAAAATAGTAAATTGTGCTACAATTAAGGAAACTCAAAAACTGAAAGAAACAATGGTGGGGGTCCAAGTGGAATAGGTGGTAGTAAGAACACTTGACTTTTTCTTTCCCATTGTGCCCTTTTCCTTTGTTCTTCCTTGAGCCAGAAGATTCATCATGCTATTGGTTTTCAACTCTAGGCTTGGGAGCATCAAATTTAGTTTTCTGATTTTTTTGCTGCTTTCCTTTACCCTTCAGATCTTTGGGCCCCGAGACATGGAGTGCTTGATCACAGGAATATTAGATGATCCCCATCTAGACAAGCTTGTCATGTTCATTTGTTAGGGACTCAATGAAGGCATTGAGTGTAGGCATCTTCCATCCAGGGGTTGTGAGCTTCCCCACACGGAATGTAGAAACAAAAACTGAATAATCATCCCCGAGTTTGGAGAGTATGGCAAGGATGAGTTGATCATCCTCCTTCTCCACATTGCATTGCTTCAAGAGTAAAATAGTATGCTTGAACTTTGTAAAGAAATCATTTAGAGTCTCGAAATTGGAAGGTTGGAGAGGCATGAGTTCATTTTTGAGCTGGTAAACCCTCAAGTCATCATACTTTTCGTATAGAGATTCCAATTTGTCCCATATTTCTTTTGGTGTCTTCAAATCCGTAAGATGGAAGAGAAGGTCTCGGGAAATAGAGAGGCACAAGAAACCGAAGGCTTCATCCTTCTTGTTCAAGAATCTTGATTTTTCTACGGCGGATCCAGGCTCAACTTCAGTGTCCATGGTGACTCTAAAAAGTCCTTTGGAGCGCAACTGAATCTCCATATCACTTTTCCATGAGTGGAAATTGTATGGAGTCAAGAGATCTGCTGAGGAGGCCATCTAGATGTGTTGTAGCGAATGCTTCACCTATAGAAACCTGAAAATCAAAATAGAAAGGGAAAAATAAGGTTAGAAAGCCTGCACATTCTAGGATTTCATCACATCCAGCATAGTCAATCAAGCAAGCTTGATCAAAAAGTTCTTTACTTGGGGTATTGAGTGGTAAGCCTTGGCTTTTGGTGCAGTGCTGGAATTTTGAGATATTGCTCACTTTTCATGGAGAAATCTGTCAAAAAGATTGTTTTTAAAAGATAGATCTTCAATCCGTCGTATGCTCTGATACCATATTAATATTGCACATTGATTTAGGAACAAATAATCATTCTCATCAAGAAATAATCAACAAATAACTCAGAAATGGTGTTAATCGAAACGAGAATGGTTTCCTCTGTGTATATTCAATAAACAATGAATAGTTACAATAACAATGTCAAGCAATAGCTTGAATCAATGAGGAATTCGAGTACCTTAGGAGGTCATTCGAATTCGATGAGTGAGTCTAGCTTAACTAAATGTAATCCATTGGTTCACACTCAGTTAACCACTTGATCAAAACCCTAATTGACTCACCAAACCCTAACTGAAGTCAGAGTGCAATAAATGACTGAATCTCAACTGAAGGAGATCAAACACATGTCATAGCAAGCCAACCATCAAGTGCTAGTGCTCCATGACTTCAATGAACCCCGATGAGGTTAACTGAAGCTGAACTGATCATCAGAAGTTGGTGGAGGCACCCCTGTTGACTCCAGATCATTAAATAATAATAAATAATCATTAAATAATATATTTAATGAGAGGAGGTGCCTTAACTGACTGGTTGAACTGATTTTAACCACCAATTAGCAATTAGGTGCATTAATATCACTCAGATCACCCTCGGAGTGCTCCAGTTAGCCTCCTTGACTGTAGGAGAAGGCTAAGTTAGCCTCCTTGACTGTAGGTAGGCATGGGTGTGACTGGATGATGGCAATTAATGCTCCACTAATGTCAATTAATGTCAATTATACTTAGGATAGTGGTTTAACTAGGCCAGTTTGACCAAAAAGAGTGTGTATGGTGGCAAATGTCTCCAACATCCTCTTGGATCATTCCTTCCCCCTTATGAAGCAATGGTCCCCATTCCATTGAGTTCCTCCATGAGATGAGGAAACTTCTACTAAACTTGGTCCTTCGTAAGCCACTTTCCCTGGTGAAGGAGTTGGCCTGCTTTGACAACTCGATATAGCTAGATTTTCTACTGGTGGGTGTTCTTGATCTGTTTGTTCATAATTCGATCAGTTGTGGCTTGTTCCATGCAGTTGGGGTTTAACTCTATTCTTGTCAGTTGTTCTGCCACGTCTGATGTGTCCAGTAGAGGTGGAAAGTAGGGCCAAAGGCGGTCCACATTGAACACTGGGTGGAGACCAAGGAATGGTGGAATACTGGGCTTGAAGTCATTGTCCCCGACAGCCTTGGTGATGGTGTATGGCCCATATCGGAGCAGGTGAAGCTTGCGGTGGGGTCCAACAAGGCGCTCCTTCTGCGAATGTAGCCACACTTTGTCACCCACCTAGAAGTTGTGTTGCACCCGATGCTGATCATGCTGCTACTTGTACTTAGCATTGGATCTGCCCAATATGTCATGAACCTATTGAAGAATGTGCTAAATGTTCTCAATGAAGCTGTTTGCCCTAAAAAATTTAGACTGGACATGAGCCGAGTCAGCTTAAGTAGCTGCGAATGGCATGGCTACGTTAATGGGACATAGTGGCTAGAATCCCAAGCCCACCTGAAAGGGGTTGTGTTCGGTTGAGCTGTGGAGGGCCCAGTTATAGCTATGTTGTACATAGGGGAGGATCTCATCCCATGTGCGTGGATGCTTTGAGTTGTACATGCACAAAATATGTACAATCATCCTATTGACGACCTCTGTCTGGCCATCAATCTGGGGATGGAAAGCTATGGACTTTGTGAGCTTGGTGTATAGCATTGACCATAGGCTAGACCAAAATGTACTATGGAACCTACTGTCCCAATCTAAGATTATAGACTGTGGGATCCCAAAGTGTACCCACACTCTTTCAAAGAAGAGTTTAGCAATGGCTTCTGCTGTGATGTTCTTCTTGCAGGCCGCCATTATGGAAATCTTTGAAAATCTGTTGATGACCACGAATACATAGTCATTGTTGTGCTTAGTAGAAGGAAGGCCCGACATGTAATCCATGGAGATGGATTCCCAAGGTTGACTAGGGGTAGGAAACGGAGTATAGAGGCCTTGCTTCTTGCTGGATGGTTTGGAAATGGCGCAGGCAGTGCAGGATCAGATGTACTTCCCGACGTCCTGTCAAAGGTTCGACCAATAGAAATAATTCTACAGTACTTCCACTATTTTCTAGACCCCAAAATGCTCAGTGACCGGACTGTAGTGCGCTTCCCAAATCATCTTGGCACGCTTGCTTGAAGGAACACAAAGGTGTCCCATGTGACATAGTAGTGCATCCTGGAGGTGAAAATTTGGAACTTGGTTTCCCTCCAAGATCATCATGTATGTGTGGCTGAATTCTGGATTGCTCTGGTAGAAAAGCGGCCAATCAGAAGTCTCATGCCCACAAGAGTTGAGCACGGTGGTTATCACCACGATCGGTGGTTAGCTGAGGCAGTCTGCAACATTGTTGGGGCTTCCCTTCTTGTACTTGATGTTCACATGAAACTGTTGTAGATATGTGGACCACTTCTGATGGTGATCATTCTGTAACTTCCCTTGTGTCTATATGAACTACAGGGGTCAGTGGTCTGTGTGGATGATCATTTCCTTCCCCAAAATGTAATGCTTCCAGTGTCGGTAAGCCTATACAATGGAATACATCTCTTTGTCATAAGTGGGATATTTGCAGACTGTGTCGGATAGTGTCTCATTGTGATACACCACTGGATGCCCTTGTTGAGTAAGGATTTCCCCAATAGCATAGTCAGAGGCATCTGTCTCAATCTCAAATGGTTGTTGCAAGTCTGGTAATGTGAGCACTGGGGCATAGTAGAGGAGATGTTTCAATTCTGCAAAATCCTTCTATTGAGTTTTTGACCAGAATAATTTTGCTTTTGCTCCTCCCTTGGTGACTTGAGACAAGGGCCAAGTGATATGAGAGAGTCCCAACACGAACCTGCAGTAGAAATTAGCAAGACCTAGAAAGCTACGAAGCTCTGTTAGATTAATTGGGGTTGGCCAATCCCGAATGAATTGGATCTTGGTTGGATCCACATGTACCCCACACTCATCAATAATGTATCCCAGATACTGAACCTGGGTCATGCCAAAAGTGCACTTGTCCAAATTGGCACACAACTTGTGCTTTCACAGTGTTTGGAGGATCTATCGGATGTGGTGGAGGTGATCCTCCCAAGTCTAGCTGAATATCAAGATGTCATCCAAGTAAACTACTACAAATGAATTGGTGAATGGCCACAAGATGTCATCCATCAGTATCATGAAGGTTGTGGGAGCATTCGTTAACCCAAAAGGCATGACCAACCATTCGAAAAGGCCCTCCTTGGCTTTGAAGGCAGTCTTCCACACATCGGTAGGTTCGATCGGTACCTGGTGATACTTTGACTTTAAGTCGATCTTGCTAAAATATTTCGCCCCTTTAAGTTGGTCCAAGAGGTCATCAATCCGTGGGATTGGGTACCTATTCCATATAATGATCTTGTTCAGTGCCCGATAGTCAATATAGAGTCTCCAAGTCCCATCCTTTTTCTGTACCAACACAATTAGGCTCCCACAGGGTGATGAACTTGGCTGGATGTGACGCTTCTACAGCAGCTCCTAAATTTGTCTCTTGATTTCATCATTATCCATAATAGAGCATTGATAGATTGGTCCATTGGGCAGTGGTGCACCTGGGGTTAGATTGATGGGGTGCTTGACCTGATAGTGCAAAGGAACCCCTGTGGGTGAGGTGAATATGTCCTGGTACTCCTCCATGACCTTGTTAATTTGTTGTTGTCGTGCACCAGGGGCCCTATCTGGAGGTCATGGCCACGATCTTCTTCTTTCCCTGAGGGCAGATCATTAAGAAAAAAAATTTCCTGGTTTTGGAAATGAGCTTACTGCATTATTTTGTAGTAACCAAAGAGATAGCGGCAGGAGGTGGTACCTCTGGTATCCTGTACAACTTATTTCCCAATATAACAATAACAACACGAGGCCATGAACCATACACAACATGTCGCTTCCATAAGTACGGTTGACCTAATAATACATCACAAACATCAAGAGGAGCAATATCACATAATACCTCATCGATGAAGGGCTTGATGCTGTAGGGAAGGCAGCACTGCTAACTGACGCGGAGATCCCGTCCTTGGTGAAGCCACCCGATGGTGTACAACTATGGGTGTGCTATGGTCAACAAGCCCAACCGCTTCAAAACCTCTGCTTAAATGAGGTTCTTTTGGCTCCCACTGTCGACAATGAACTATAGCGGGGAACCCTTTACCCACATCTAGGAGTGGAAAAGGCGCTCCTCCTCTTAATCTTCTAGTTCTTCCTTTTGGATCTCTGTGGTGGCAACGGTGGCATTGGGAAATTTGTGTTGAGTCACCATGCCTTGGATGTGTCCTTGGTTCTGTGGTTTGGGGGCACCTTTTGCTTGCTTCTGATTCATAGATCCAAAGTCTCCCTTTTTCAGTTTGAATTTTTGCTCAATTTTGGTAGCATATCGGTATGTCGTACCAAGCGAGGAGATATTGAGGAATTCCATTTCCTCCTGAATGTATTTGTGTAGACAACTTTGGTACATCAGCACAAAATTTTTCTCTGAATCTTTGATACCCAACTTGGTGCACAGGATATGGAACAAATTCATCAGTTCATGCACATCTTGATCTCTTTGCTGCCGTAGCATAGTCCATTGTATGTACTTGTCCTCATAGCTCCCCACGGGATAATAATGTCCCTTTATGGCATCTCGAAAAGAATTCCAAGTGGGTATGGCCAAGAACAGAGAGGGTTCCTCCTCATCCTTTCTCTCATAGTAGGTTTCCCACCAGTCCTTGACATGGGGGGTGACTTTGAGTAGTGAAAAAGTAATCTTTTCCTGGTTGGAAAAGTCATGAACCGAGAAATATCCTTCTAATAGATTCAACCATCTATCTATGGTGTCTGCATCTATTCAGCCATCAAATATGGGAATGTCAAAGTTTACTTGTACCTTGAAAGGGGTTGCGCCTCCAGAGTGGCTGCTAGATGCAGATGCGCCGCCAGCGGGAAGTCATTGAAGGATCTGGGTGAAGTTATCCATCATCGCGTTTCTATGTTTTTCAAGGGCCTCCTCGAGCAACATTTTGATAGGATATTCTATGCCCTTGTCTTTCTTTTCGTCCCCCATGGGCGGCCATCGGTATTTGCGAGGCTGATCTTGCAAAGGTTCAACCAAATTGAGCCCTAACTCTTTATACCCCGCCCTCATTGGGGACATGCAAAGAAGATCAAGAAAGAGTAGATTGATCTGATACCACTGATCTAGATTTATGTAGGAACACAACATAATACACAAATAACAAATATGCACCAGAAATAAAACTTCATTTCATTAATCAAAGAACTGAAACTTGTTTACATACATAATGGAAATAAACTAGCTAGAGTGCTAGTAGCGTTTCTCTGAGAAGAGATGTGGCGGCTACATGCCTCTGAACTCTATGTTACAATGAGGCTAGAAGGCCTATATATTATTGAGAAACAATGGAAACCCTACACATCCAAAAACCTAACCCTAGGAGGTGAACCGCCAGAATGTGGGCCCCGTTGGGTAACTTGGTACATCAATTTCCCAGTGTCGTAACTTTGGCATACTACCTACATTTGACGCGCATGATACATCATTAGAAAGATCCATTCAAGGACTACATCCATGAACAAAAATTATTGAGTTCGGAACAAACTCAAAATTTTCCAACCATTCGATGCCGAAAAAACGTTGTTTAGGGCCTCAAAACGGCTCCAGAAGTTTAGGACCTGAAAACTGCCAAAAATAGTAAAGTGTGCTAAAATTAAGCAAAATGGAAAACTAAAAGAAACAATGGTGGGGGTCCAAGTGGAAAAGGTGGGTGGCCACCAATATCCTCTTGGATCAGCCGTCCCCTCCGCTATCACCCCATGTCTCGAGCAGGTTGGTGGCTGATCGTTTGAATGAGCAGGAAGAGGTTTCCATTCTCAAATAACCCAACTCGAATCCCTTCTGGCACCTCTCTACATTCTCACAGCACACTAGACTGCACCAGAGCTGACTCGAACAACGTCCCAGAGCCATCGGGCATCCGTCGTGTGTCATCTTCCAGGATGAAGGCACACTTATAATTACTAAGCATGCCAAAAATCATTGTTTCAGAGATGAATGCACAATTATAATTACTAAAATATTTGTACTATGGAACCAGTATAACAAATACTTCCAGGTAAACGAAAAGAAAACAAAATAAGTGCATTTTCTTACTCATGGTTTGAAAATAAACTTTACATAAATAGAACAGAAATATGTAGCCTCCGTTGCCATATACATTCATAACTTATCAACGCCAAATGGAAACAATCATGAATTTGTGGACTGATCCAATCATGGATCCAATTTTACGGTTGTTTTCTTTTTGTTTGGATCATGGTTGTTCTTCCCACCTCTTTCTAGATCTAGCACAGATGTCAAGATCATGGTGGAGTATGATGCTTTTTTTCATTACTTGTTAACAGGATAGTAACTAAAACTCTGAAATTTTTAAGATGTTAAAAATTCATTGGCATGCCAATTTTATGAGATACCTTTCTTCAACCAAGTAATATATGATAATTCTATATTTTGACTTTCAGATGTAGAGTTCTTTCAGATGCAAAGTAAAGAAGATGAGCTATTTTTTTTTAAAATAGGTCTTTATATTTAGGAACTGCAAATCAAGAAGTGAAAGGGCATATACAATGGAACCTATATCCTCTTCCATAAGAATTCTAATGCAGAAATAAAGTCTGAATAGGTTACTGCATCTAATGAGTGTGCATCTTTTATCAAAAAGTCACCCTTGGCCAACAATTGGTGACATACTTCAACATGTCACATGGTGCATTAAACAGAAAGAACAAGATGAGGTGAATGCTTATAATTGTCATGTCTAATTAGGGTCCAAATTTAGTACTAAAAGGGAGAATTATTTCAATATATCATGCACACCATTGCATATAAACCTTGCTCCTTAGTTGTATGATACTTTAGGTCTGATAGTAGGATATTTTCCCTATGATAAACAAAACTATGAGTTCCATATAAGAGACCTGTTCTCTGATTTCAAGACTATAATAAGCTCTCATGTTTATATCTAGATTTATCAAGACTAACTTCCAAATGGCCTGATATATAATGTTTGGCCTCTTTTTAAAGATCAAACCAAGATCAGGAATATTTCTAAAATTCTAATACAAACTACGTTGTTCTTTCCATGGTAACTATCATTATATTTAACAAAAGGATGCTACATCATCCAAACTGATAAAATTTATACAAAGAAGAATCTGAGAACAAAGACTATGATTAGAAAACAAATAAAATTCATATCTCTGTTGGCATAAATTTAGCCGAGAAAAGGCAGTCTAGAACCACTTGAGAACTCCTTTTTAGACTGGTTCGTTGCTATTGGCCCCCTTCAGTCTCCTTATCACATCCTTCTGGAGGAGGCTCTTCTTTATTATCATCCTTTAAGAAGAATCTTCTTCCATGGATATCAGTTTCCACTTGAAGAGTATCTGTTACAATAAGGTTCCATCTTCTTCCCCAAAAGTCCTTCCATGTAATAACAAAGTACCAGTATAAAAAAAATGGCCTTGGACCGAAGTAATTTTATAGAGTCTTATGTTACCTAAAAGCTACATTTCAACTGAGACCTCTGGTAGTAAGCTAGTCCAACCAAAATATATTTCTCATCTTAAATAAAAGAACACATAATCTGCATTAACAATCATACAGAAAAACTTTGTCCATACCCTTTTCTCAAGAATACCAAATATAGAACAAAGTAGATCTAGATCTACATACATGTTTGAAATTTCTAGTTCAACACTTGCGAACATGACATTGGTTCACCGTTGAGATCCCCAAACTATTAAGTCAGGAGATCCCCAAACTTTAATTCAATCACCGAGGATTCATTTTTGTTGTAGTATGTCCTACCTAGATTGCTTTGGCATGAGTTTTAAAGGGATGAGGCCGATGTTGGCACATTAGTTTCCCCTCAGACCTGGAACCTAAGCTGAAGGAAGTTCATTCTATGCAGTGCAACCTTTAGTAGCATGTTTCTTGAAGCACTTCCAAAGAAAATTTACAAAGGAAAAAAAAACCAAGAAAGAAAAAAAGATTTAACACTAGGTAATCTTGCAGTTGTTTAGCCTGCCTCTGGGAGTAGGAAATATTATGGAATAGGAAATGTCCTAATATTATATAAACACGAAAAAATTACCAATTGATCCAAGGTTACTCATTTTGATACGATGATTTTAGGAATTCTTTCCATTATAGTGGAAAAAATATGATTAAACACATTAAAATGCAACTTTATAGATGTAAAAAATCATGAAATTTTCTACAAATGCAAAAGGAGTCATAGCATGGATTATGTAAGCTTATCATTGAATGGACATAAGGGATTCAATGAAATTCCCAATTCTCGTAAAATAGCTAGGGTTGGTAAGGCTAATCCCACTTTCATACAAGACCTGACCTTCAAACCTAGCCCTACCAGACTCCTCTTCATTTGGGTTTTCTTAATAGCCATCCATCTTACCTAACTCCATCCAGGAATCCTCATTCCTTTGGCTGAAATCTCCTTCTCCGGCCTCAACCAAGGTTCCCTTGTCTTCTTCATCCTCTTCCTCTAAATCGGAAGTGGTAACATCTTTGGTCACTGTCACAACAAGTTCCCCACCACTATAAATTCAATTGACAGCTCAGGTAGAGTGGATTAAGGTAGCCTAAAGCGCCACATATCCAATTCTAGTTCATCAATCGAAAACCTGATCCTTCTAGTATATTATGTAGGGAATAATAATGCACAATCAGTTATGTAATAATGTACATATGTCAACTGCAGATTCCAAAACCAGGATCCCCATGCCAACTTCCAAATCTTCCAAGTTCGTAGATGTTGAAAGAACACTAGAAATTGTTTTTGAATCCGACATTGCACCTGCCAATTTCATTTCTTGAAAAATCTTCAGCAAATATTTGCAATGTCCATTATGTGTAAATCCTGAAATAATGGCATTCCATGACACCACAGTTCTTCGAATCGTTCCATTGAAGAGTTCCATGGCCTCATGAACAAACCCATTCTGTAGAAGAGGCTTTGAAACCCATTTGAAGAGGATTTGAGGCCTTGAACCCATTCTGTATTAATAAGTGAAGTAATCCTTATATAATCTAATATTGTAACAACTTTTGACTGCATTGATCTGAATTTTATCTTTCACTGATTGCAAATTCTTGTTTTCACCTTTCAGATGGGTTCGAAATGGCACCAACTAGCTCTTGAGGTGCAGGATCCTGAAAAAAAAAATTTCTTCTTCTGATTTGAAATGGAATATGGTTGGAGGTAATTATGTTGCATGGATCAAATCAAACAGAGTTAAAGAGCCAGTTATCGGAGAGTGCAAAAACTCATTGTATCCAACAAGATTTTGAAAAGGTTACAGTTGTAAAACAGAAAATGATGGAAATCAAATGTGTAGAATTGCCAACACCTTAGAATATACAATGTGAGTTTTTCTTTGTTGTTCTCGGTTCTTGGAAACCGGTTGAGATAAAAGCATTAGTTGTAGCAAGAGCAATTGATTCTTTAATCTATTGTGAATTATGAAGTGTTAATATCTTGTTGTTGCTTGTAGCGTTTGGTGTACATATGGGCCAGATGACCACCAAGAGATTGAAAAACTACCTGTTGATATATCCAAAGTGCCTACACATGGTAAGGGGAGTCGTCCACGTCGTGAGAATCTAATATGTGGTTGTATTTGTCCTTTTAGAATCTACATACTCAAGAAGGCCCCATAACGCTTCCTAATCACTTATAATGAGATGAATCATATAGATAATTGGGGTAAACCCTACCATGGAAAAGATGTTGTTGATTTTGTGGGCACAAGGGCATACCATGCACCTCATATTAGCAAAGAACTATGTCAATGGGTAGAAAGATGTTTGCTTTTGGGGATGTCTGCAGAATGTGTACATCAAAAACATCATGAATTAGTGGATGATAAAGTATCCTCTTTTGAACTAGAGTTTGATTAAAATGATTTTCTTTCACGTGATGCCATTGGCAACACAGAGAGAAAATTGAAACATGCCCAATATATGTTTGACAAGGATGATTCCCAAACTGTGCATATATGGCCAGATGCAAACCTTGATAAAGTGTTCTACTACTCTGAGTTTGAAAAAACCATATATGATGAGGGTCACACACCGTTCATTGTAGGCATCCACCTACCATTACAGCTATAATGGATGAGGAAATATGGTCACGATAGTATATTGGCAATGAACTCTATATTTGGAACAAATCATTTTAAGGTATGTTTATATATCATGTATGTACTTTTTTACTATCCCAAGCCTGGATCACCGATATATTCTCCACTGAAATTTTTTACTATCCACGTTTACGGGTTCGTGACTCGGCGAAAACTATATGCTTAGCTCTGTGTTAACCTGTCGCTTCAGCAACAGCTTGTAACAAGTGAAGTCCAGGAGATAACAGTGGTGGAGGAAATATCATTGTCAAATGATTAGAAATAACCATCCTCCAAGTATAGAGCACATCACAAGGATCTTGATACCCCTTGTAACTACGATTTCCTTAACGTAACGAAATTCCCCAAGCAATTCAATATCAGCTGCAGTGGCCATCGCATTCAAGAACTCCAATAAGAAGATTCCTACCACAAAATACATTTCTATAGATGCTAATCGAGGCATGAAATATGGGCACCAACAACAATCTCAGATTGATGATTCATCCCCACATTGGATGCTATGGTTATATTTTTTTCTACTAAGCACAGAGTTGAAAATGATTTCTAGCATACTTTAATTTCTGACTACAATAGTTCCATAAGAAAATATGATTCTGTAACATAGATCTCAGTAGTCATTTGGGTAACAAGACAATCATTTACCTGGAAGATGACACACGATGGATCCCTGTTGGCTCTGGGGCGCTACTCGGTTCGGCTCTGGGACGCTTCTTGGGTCGACTTTGGTGCAGTTTGTTGTGCTACGAGAATGGGCCGAGGTGCGAGAAGGGGTCAAGGTGCGATTAGTGCTTCAAGTTGGATTCTTCAAGAATGGTGCCCTCTTCATGCTCATTCAAACGATCAACCACCAACATGCTCAGGACATGGGGTGACGACGGAGGGGACGACCAAGCGGTCGGTTGGTACATATTACATTAAATTGCTAGCAATGGACTAACCGTGCAACCAAAAAGTTTCAAAGAAATCTAGGGGGGACTCCGTCCATGGACTCGTTGGACCTGAAGGGGACCCATGCCAACTGGCTTAATGAGCATGAACATACATGCTCGATAAGCTCAGCCCACTATCCTAGTGGAAATGTTTTTGTTATTAATGCTTGAGGCAAGCACGTGACCACCCTCAAGCTTACACTAAATGGACATAGAGAGGTGAACATTTTCTCATGGACATAGATAGGTGAACATGTTATGATGATGTTTACAATGGATTCTCACATGTTTGGATAAAACAAAATTACTTTAACTTCTCATGCTATGTCATGCTTGCACATACATCCATGTATAATGATGTATAATGATAGAGCTTAATGAATATTAACTAAATCCATTTTTCATTAAGATTTTCAAATGTCAAATATATAAACACGCTGTGTAATTTAGAGTGGCATCATAAGTGACATTCAATTTGGAGTATAAGATCATTTGTGATAATGCATATTTGAAAATTACTGCTAGATTTAATTAAACTACTAATGCACATATGGTAATTAGATCTCGTAATAATTCTCTCCAGTATATATTAGTGAACAAATAGCAAAAATAAAATTCTCCCTCCACCTCCACCTCCACCCACATTTTTGTATTAAGTTTTCTCATACTTCTACCCCACCCTCACACCATCCAAGGTGTTTCCCTATATCTTCCCACACCCTCATATTAAACAACTTTTCTCCTATTTTTCCTTGCATCACCACCCTTCAATGGGGCTCGAGGTAGTCTAGTGCTTTACCATTTTGGACTTTGAGATTCTATATATATATATTGTGTTTTATTTTTCCTTGTATCCCCACCCTTCAATGGGGCTCGAGGTAGTCTAGTGCCTTAACATTTTGGACTTTGAGATTCTATATGTATATTGTGTTTTATGTGGTTCGAGTCGATTGTGACAATATCAAGGTTGACCAATCTCAATTTTATTTATGACACCAAGGCATATCATTATATCATTGACACCAAGACATATCATTATATCTATGACCAAATTTGTATACTGTTATGTGACGTTGAACCACTACTTCACTATATTTATATATATAATGTTTGCATGTTAAACAATGTGTCATGCAAGGTACATTGAATTTCCCATGTAACATTTAAAATTGGATAGAACTAAACATTAAACCACATATGGTAAAGTCTAGGGGTGTGAAGGTTATCTCATTGAGTAGGGACGACATTACTAGGAGGGGTGTAGGTCCATTCCCACGAGTTTCTTTACCCTTCACCAACCTTGAAACCAAGGAACTTTTTTCCAAGGGAAAAAGTCATAAATATCTTTATTTACATTTAATAGATTGTGAAATGACCATTAACAACAAGAATCCAAACCTTAAAGCTGGTAATAAAAATCATGATAATACTCCATAAAGAGCTCATAAAAACCATTATAGCCTGTAGCCAATTCAATAAATGATAACCAGATTGGAACTGATCACCCTTATCTCAGTATCATCTTTCAAATAGTTGAAAATATATCATTCAAAATAATGCTCAAACTGAGCACATAACCGAATGTCAAAGGATGTAAATTTATCAAAATTTCTGCTGATATAATAACCAGAACCAAGTCAAAGACTTAAAAAACAACTCATAAAGAACTATGTAATGTATCAAAACTGAATAGTGAATCTCCAAAAATTAAAGACCATCAAAACATGTCATCAAAAAAGGTATCTTTCAGAGTATCTTCAAAATGGAAACAAACAGATACAGATCATAGTATCACCATCCTTTAAGCACATAGATTAGGCACAAAACCATGTACCAATGAACCTGATATAAATATTCTCATGTTTAGAAAACCTGATAGGTTTCCACAATTGCATCTGATTGGTGTTCTTTAATGGACCAGGAACCTTCCAAGATGCTTCCTCCAGCTTTTTCCAAGGCATCTGCGGAAAAATTTATTTCCCTATAGATTTGTCTAAACATCACATAATCAAAGCTATCAATTAAACTATTGACTTCTCGGAGAATCATGGCTAATTCTAAATTCTAAATTCGATACTTACTAGATGCCCAGTTAATAACTAACTGAGAATCTCTGAAAAGTTGAATTTTATCCAAAGAATTCCTTCGAGCCAGAATAAGAAGAAGCTTGAGGGCACATAATTCTGCAAAATTATTAGTACCCACTCCTAATCCAACTTTAAAGGAAAAATAATGAACATCTGATAAGAATAGCATACCTCCAACACCACAAGCAATGGGGTCCCCAGCTGCAGATCCATAAAAAAACCTCCATGCATAAGATTTATCAATAACTTCCACTAGGATGTTATGGATCGAAACCACAGAGTGCTTCTGAGGAATGTTCTTCATCATTCCCAAGGTAAAAATAGAAACCTGTGCAGGAGATAAGGATAAATCCTCAAAACAAGCCAAATTTTTGGCCTTCCAGATAAACCATAAAACAATGATAGCTAAAGGTTTAAAATTTTCCACTTCCATATTCAAGCACCAGTTTTTGAAACAAGATGTCATAGAATCTCCATTCCAGAGATTGTTGAGTTTGAAATGATCCTCAATAAGTAACCAGACAGATTGAGTGAAAGGACACTCAACTCCAATATGAAAATTTCTTTTACATTCCATTTTGCACAGATAACATCTTCCAGGACCTTCACGGCCTTTAAGGAGAAGAACATCCCAAGTCAACACTTTACCAGATAAAATGAACCAGCAAAATAGTTTAGACTTGAGCGGACATTTCAAATTCCATAAGACTTTCCACCACCAGATAAGGTCCATATCCCTGATCATAAGCTGAGCATACCCTTCTTTAGGAGAATACCTACCATATTTAGATAAATTCCAAATAAGAATATCATCATCATTTGAAATTCTAACATGACTAGATTTAAGAATGGCTAAGTAACCATTCCACACATCAATCTCAAAAGGATCAGTAAAGCCAATGAAATATGCAGTAAACCATTGTTGAGCCATCAATGTAGACATTCCATGTATTCCAATATCAGATAAACAATAAAGACCATCCAAATGTAATCTTTCAAGCATCGGGAGAGATAAATCATGTCTTCATTTACATCCTATCCAAGGATCTAACCCAATACTAACCGCAGTACCATTTCCTATCTTCCAAACCAAAAAATCTCCAATAATGTCAAAATCCCATAGTACAGCTTTCCAGCTAATTGAAATATTCTTTTTCTTTTTGACAGGAGATTTGATCCACTCAATAATATTCATTGGATAAATATATTTCTGATATGCAATCTTTACCCATAAGCCTATGCCATGAATAATATTCCATACATTTTTTGCTGCCAATGCTTTAGCGAAAAAAACAGGAACTTTAAGTCCCCATCCACCCATAGACTTAGGATTAGCCAAAATCTTCCAGGATGTCCAAGGTATGCCATGAGAATTCTGCTTACCAAACCAAAGAAAATTGAAACAGAGCTTTCTGATTTTTTCAATAATTCCCAAAGGAATCCAAAAGTGCATCCAGTAGACCGGAATGGCCTCCAAAACTACTTTAATCGGTATCAACTTACCCCCCTTAGATAACCAATGAAAACTCCAATTTTTGATCCTTTTTTATACCTTAATAATCAGCCAGTCCCAATCCTTTAAAAGGTATCTGCAAGGTTTTAGATAAAATCCAAGGTATTTCATACCATTTACAATTCTGTCAATAGGAAAGGTAAAAATATTCTGTAAAGTAACAACCTCAGCTTCTTCCATACAAGAATAAAATAAAGTAGATTTATCATTATTTATCTTCATCCCAGAAGCCTTGCAGAAATTCAGTAAAATCTCATACAATGAAGAAAGATATTGTTCAGAACCATCATTAACCATTACTATATCGTCCACAAAAAGAACATGAGTTAAGACAATATCATTTCCAAAAGATATACCATGATAAGTCTCATTTGCTTTGGCATAAAGAATAGCCCTGCCTAAACCTTCAACCACCACCAGGAACAATAAAGGTGCCAAAGGGCATCCTTGTCTAAGTCCCCTACCAGCTTTAAAGAAGGTAGTTGCAACACCATTAATAAGCAAAGAGAAATATACTGAAGAAAGACTACTCATAATCCAAGAGATAAAATTTCCAGCAAAACCTAATTTGGAAAGGATAACCCGAAGGTAGGTCCAGCTTACACGATCATAAGCTTTAGATAAATCAATTTTTATCATTACACCCTTTAAGGATTTACAATGCATAGTATGCATACCTTCTTGAATGACCCCAACTGCATCATGAATCTTCCTTCCCAGCAAAAACCCAAATTGTTCACCAGATATACACCTACCCAAAGCATTTCTGATCCTTATGGAGATAATCTTACCAATAATTTTGTAAACAAAATTACATAAGGAGATTGGTCGAAAGTCCTCAAAAGATAATCGTTGATCAATCTTAGGGATGAACGCGAGAAAAGTAGAGTTGAAAACCGTAGGGATCTTTCCACTAATCCTGGAAAGCTCAATAACTCTTAGAAGATCCTCCCCCAACACATCAAAAAGATGTCTATAAAACTCTACAGGAATACCATCAGGTCCCGGACTCTTATCATTTTTTCTAATGGAAAGGATATGCTTAAGATCTTGTAAAAGAACAGGCTTCAAAAGCTCAACATTATCATCCTCAGTAACAAATAAAGGAAAAAAACCAGCACTGTGCACTATCTCAGGAAGGTGAAGATCAACTTCTTCCCTAAACATGGTTTCAAAATGTTGAATCCCAGCCTTAGCAATATCCTCAACACCTTCAACAATCGTGCCAGAATCATCATGAATTTTCCAAATAGTATTAAGATTTTTCCTATGAGCCACAAACTTATGGAAAAAGGGGGTATTGTCATCACCACAAATCAACCATAAAGCCCTACTTTTTTGTTGAACCTCCTTTTCTTTAAAGCATAAAATAGTTCTCTTACGAGATTGAAGCTCAACCAAAGTCAGTTTATCCTCCTTTGAAGTAAAGCCAATGATAACCCTATCATAATACCTCTTCATTTCATATTCAATATCCACTAAATCTTTTATATCCTAAGCTTTTTTCTTCAAGGACCATTCAATGGATAGATCCTTAATTCTTTTAAGGTTTGCGACAAACTGGGATGCAAGGGAAATCTCAGACAAAGCATCATACACCACCTAGGATCCTTTTAATACCTCAACCAACTCAATGTTTTCTAGCCAACTTGCATTAAACTTAAAAGGACAGTGAGCCTTAGAAATGCTAGAAGATATTTGTAAAAAAACAAGTTGATGATATAAGTTTCCTCCACATCCTATCCATTGCTTGAAGATAAAATCCCTATCTAGAAAATCAGCAGATAATAAAAGTCTATCCAATCTTTTACAAATACTCCCAGAACCAACTTTGTGATTAGACCAGGTTGGAATGGGAACCAAAGGGACAATGTCGATAAGCCCTAACCCATCCAAAAGTTTAGTAAAGAAATCATTTAATGGATCCAAACGAGCATTAACCCCACAAACCTCAAAAAGTCCCAAAGAAAAATTTAAATCTCCCCCAAAAACCAGATAAGGACAATTGAAAAAATCCATGCCCGCGAGATTATTCCAGAAAGATTCCTTGTACAAATAAGGCCCATAAAGGTTTATAAAGGTTAAATCCAACTGCAATTCAATAGAATGCAGCACAACACAAATACCAGAGGGAATGGCCCATGCATTCATCAAAAGGAAATTACGAGTCCTCCACCCTAGAAGAAGCCCCCCAGATCTGCCCTTTGCATCAACAGATACAAACTTCCAACCCTTTAATAATAATTCCATATCCTTTACCAGTACACCACCTTCACACATAGTTTCTTACAAATAAATAATATCTAAAGACTGTTGTTCAATCAATCTTTTAACCACTAGTTTTTTAGGTAAACTAGTCAAACCCCGACAATTTAAGGTCATAAGGATCACGAGGGAGACCTTGATAAGACATACAAAGCTCTAAGTGCCCTAGTACCATCATTCACATTATGATTATCCTTAACCAATACTCCAACCCACCCCTTATCAAGAAATGATCTCAAAAGGATCACGATCTGATCCAAATCCATCAATAATAGCTTTCGACACAGAACGAAGAAAATAACCCTTACACATAACTGGAGAAACCTTAGGGGGAGATACAAACCTAGGGTTCCTTAATGCACCATTATGTATAGAAGCATAAGAAGAATCTGAAACAGGTTCATTAATAGTCATATTCAATCCTAATCCCTCAAACAATGTGTTAAAGCACAGAGGTTTAAGGTTTGTTAATGAAGATAATGAATCAATATCCAAAAATTCTAAGGACTAATGAGAAAGGTTCAAATCCTTCGAAATCTCTTCAAGTACCTTGACTTCCTTGGCCTCTAAATTAGACTCACAATTCTTAGCCTTCCAAATTTTTTTACCAGATACAGAGAAGGATTTTTTATTGAAAGGAAGTGAGCATTCATTCGCTAAATGACCATGAACATGACATCTGTAACACCTAAAAGGTAAGCCCAAATACTCCAAAGGCTGACAGAGTTTAGAATTTCCTTTTTTAATGACCAAATCGGCCGGTAACCCATTCCAAAAATCTAACAAAACTAAAACCCTACCCACACAACAGACTCCAAATTGAAGATAGGAGAAATCAGTTTCTAAGTGAGTACCGAGGGTATTTCCCACCAACTTAAAGAAATCAGCAGACCAATATTCAAAAGGTAAACTCGAGAGTTTAACCCAGATTGGGATTTGGTCGTACCTTTCAATTCGAGGATCAAAAAGAGGCATCCACCTTTTTATTAAAAGCTTAGCATTGTCCCAGCGCTAGACACCAGCCAGAACCAGATTTGCATCTTCCTCATTGAATAATTTGAATGCTATCCAGCCTCTTGGAAGGAGAAAAATATCAGGTGGCACTTTAATGATGTCTCTCCATACCAACGCTGCCCGTCCCTTTAAACTATCAGAATTGAATTTACGACCCCCAAACCTCCCAACCAGAGTCATCGCATTAGTAAGAACGATGTCATTTAAGCCCACATCCTCACCCACCATCATCAAGACCGGCTTTACAAGTTTCCTTATAGGCTTGTGTGGTCTCCTCTTAACAGATTCCAACACCTCCTGATTATCGGCTGCTAACAGTGGATCCTTTCCAAGAGCCCTAAGAGAAATCCCCAATGAATCAGAAGGCTCGACCAAAGCTTTGGAAGCAATGCAACCCGTAACTCATATCTCCTTATTACTAATGCCATCTACCAACACAGATGCCTTATTAGAAACCAAATTACCGTTGAATGCCAAACCAATCATGTCATCAACCTCATGATTCTGAACCCTAACATCACCTTCAATGTTTCCATCTGACGCCAATGAATTAATAGGATTCACAGATAATGTTTCACCCAGATGATAGCCACAATCCATAAAACCCTCCAAACCATTAGATGAATCAGAACATACACCTAGAATTACCTCCGAAACAAGAGTCCTCCGACCAGAACCTACCACATCATAAGCTTCAAGACCCGCAACCAAAAAAGGTAAGCCATTCGCATAACCAGTATAGTGAGCCGAGTCCTCCAAACACTTAAAATGAGCCAATGTTCTAACCTCAGAAACACCCCCCTGCACTTCCTTAGCACCTTCGCCCAAAATAGAAATCTCAAGAAAGAAACCAGCCTCCTTACACTTCAATGAAACTCCCATATCTCCCAACAAGCATGACTCAGAATAAAGCATCGAAGGGACCAAAGAATCCCCTTCAATACTAATACTCTTCAAAGCCCCTGACAACGCCTTATCAGCAACCAAAGAAAATTTCTCAAAAATTGGACCAGGATCAGGGTGACGCAAACCTCCTACCAATTCCATAACAATTGAATAATTTGAACCCTCTAGAGGAAAATAAACAAGACTGGACCTCCTACTAGCCACAGCGTCTCCATCTAAGCAAGAAATCGTAGAGGTGAAACCAGCATTCTCCTCATGATGCAACAGAACACCCATGACTCCTGACAAACTCCTTTCAACAAACTGAGACCTATTAACCCTCACTACATCAGTTTTACCATTATTTAAACACTTCAATACACCTGGAGGCATACATGCTAAGGATTTCGTCGATCGAAGAGACATTAATCCAGAGCCAACGTGTCAATGGAAAGTTTAATGGAGAATCAAACAAACAATCAGTGATCTAATAAAACCGCCTGAAAATTAACACCAAGGAACTTCTGAGAAGAACCAAATCAATCTAATTAATAGACAAGTCACACATCATGAGAAACCTTCTAGGCATCTACATGACAAGATTGCCAAGCGTCTACTTGGATTAATACCTGATGTCAGAGATTACAGATGGTACCCAATCTAATAATGAAGCTTCGAATACGACCCCACAACCGATCAATTCACACAACATTCGAATTGAATGATAGATCTGGTCTCATGATTCCCATCCAGGCATCCTCATATCCAGACTCACAAGCGTCATCCTCAACTGACACCGAATGACAAGGAGTAAGTTCTGTCTAAACCTTCATTAATCAAGAATCTATTCCTATCACTCCTATCACACAGAATCTCTTTCCAAAGAACATTTTCCATGAAACCAAGGAACTATGTAAGAAGGACAAGCCCTTCAACGAATGTGTTGGATTTCAAGATGCCTATCGCAAATTGAATAACCTAAATCCCTTTCATAATTAACTAGACATAGGAGTTTGTGCACTCGTATGAGTCGGGAGAGTGAAGGGACTAAGCATCTTTCTACATAATGGCCTCATAGTTAAATAAATTAGATTTAATTGTGCTATGATGTCTAAAATCCTAAAGTAATTGTAAATATTTGGATGGCATGTTTCTTCCTTAAAAACAAGGATAATAAAAAAGTAAAGTACTTGCACATATTTGGATGGAATGTTTTGTCCTTATAAATAACAATAATAAAAAAGAAAGATAAGTAGAATTTAGTATATGTTTAATAATTTTACATGAACATTTACTAAATGTAAATATATGAAACCAAACAAATTAATTATTATTAAGTACAGGTTTTTACATGATTTTGTGAAATAATGAATAAGTTAAGTTAGTAGGTTTTTACTTGCATCATATGATAAAGTAGGTTTGTATTTTTCCAAAAAAAAAAAAATCTTAAATCTTAGTTGCTCAAAATGTTGGGTAGCATCCCTAAGCACTAGTCGTGTTACCTGGACAATTTTAGCATAAAACTAAACATTTACAATAGTCCACATAGTATGAAAAGCTCTACCTTATCACAGTTTAAGGCGTTCAATAACATAGAATCTACCACACACTAATAAAAATACTCCATAGTTTACATAAAAACAAGCAATCTACATAGAAAGTATTCAAACCATGGTTCATGTGTTCAAATATTTTTCAAATAAACACAAAATTTTTTAGGGATGTAACCTGTCACCTAAAAAAAATAAAATAAATGAAAGTGAGTAACCATAAAAGAAAAATCAACCCCCTCCATATGCTTGGAATGCTCCTGTGGTAGTCCTTGACATTGCCCTAAATTCTTAAAAAAAAAAAAGCCCTTCGACTTTCCCACCTCCTTTTTAGACATGCAATATGCTCTTAAATTAAATTGTCTGTATATGTGATTGAAGGAGATCAAATGTATAACATTAAGCAACTCATGAGTCCTATTTTCCAATATTCAAGTGCAATAGCCTGGAGACAAAACCACCCTATTGCTCATTCAATGATATCCTGCTAATCACCCAAAATTTGAATGGCCTGTATTCCCAATATTTTTGTAAACATAAAAAGACCCCATGTTGTAATTAAATATACTCTAATATTTGTTCCAATCATGCAATCCATCCAACACTAGTAAAAGTGATCATTGCATAGCTTGATGACAAAACCAGCTCCACGGAATTTACCTTCTTGGGCATCATCAAAGAATCCCATTGGGAAATCCAATACAATTTGAGGATCACTGATGAGATGTGGTTTGATGATAGGTTCAGCTATAATGTATTCATTGACAACACCAATAATCCTAGACATGATAGAATATAAATTCTACCACTTATCCTTAAAATTTATCAAATTTATATAGCCCAAAATGTTCCATGTGATGAATAAAGACATGATTCATAAGGAACTTGTAGAAGAGGTTCAACGCTTGAGGCTCAGCTGAAAGGAATAACCATCCCAAATAATATTAGATTGTAAATCCCTTATGACATCCAACCAAATATAACAAGACAAGACACATTCAGTAAATATATGGTCAATTATGTCCTCACCCTTACTACATAAGACACAATGAAACAAACTTGTAAACTTTCTCTTTTGTAAGTCTTCCCCCACTAATATCTTTCCTTCCAACACCAACCAAACAAATAGTTGTAATTTTAATGGAGCTTTCCATCTCCAAAGATGTTTATGCCACCATCTGTCAGTCAAATCCTCTGATTCATAAGCAAGAGAATCATAGGTCGAAGATACATATACCTGGCTCATCGAGGATTTTTCATGACCACAACAAATTATATTTGGTGTCCTTTAGCAATATACCACGGTGTGCTAAACCATTTATATAGTTGTCCCATTCAATAACATATAACCCTAGAAACCCTAACTCCTCCAAGGTTAATCTATAATTATTATGAACTCGAACTACCAGAGGATTACAAAAACGTGCAAAACAAAGAATCCAAAAATGATTAAATGTATAGTGATTTCTAGGGAGAGTTTATAATGATTAGACATGTTGATGATTAGATCTGATCCAAGTCTAACCTGAACTCCATTTCAAACTTTCCAAGCAAGCCAAATTTTTAAAACCAAGGCTGCCATTAGAGAATCACGCCATATATTTGAAGCAGAAGGGTATAGATTCTATGGCTTTCTCAACCACTCCAGAGTCGACAGACACTTCAAATATTTACCCCTTATAACTTTGGACCATAAACATTCACCAAATATCCCCCTCCACAATCTCTTACATGCCATATATTTAGAGAACCAAGAAATATTGTGCAAACCCCATCCCCCCAACTCCTTCGATAAGGAAATTATGGACCGCTTGACCAAATGATATCCGAAATTTTCCTTCCACCTTTCCCGAGGAAACTGAAGAGTCGTTGTCTTATCTTATTTAGAATACCCACAAGGACTTTGGCCAATGATAGCCAATATACCATAATGTTTTGGAGAACTTATTGGATTAAGATTAGTGTCCCTCCTAAAGAGAGCTACTTGTTCACCGAAGAGTTTATTCACTTATCCAATTTTCCAATACACCATAACCAATCGACATAAGAATATTTTATTGGATTCAAAAATATCCCAAATACTTAAACCCTTGATCATCTTCTTCAATATGATATGGAAGGATAACTGCTAGATTTTCAAGAAGATCATCAATCACCTCATGTTTATATAAATAAGACATCTGAATGCTAATTTCCAATCCACTATTCTCACAGAAAGATTTAATGATGCCCCTATAATATAACCACTCCTCTAGGATGCCAACACCAAAAATAAGCACAACATCGAAGAAAAAAACGTGAGTTATGCCAATATTATGAGCTAACTCTATGCCTGAAAGTTTTTGATATATGTTATCCTATCTATTTAACCTGCTTAATCCTTCAATCACCAATAATAAAAGAAGCACATAGAGGGGGCATCCATGTCTCAACCCCATGGAACACTTGAAAAGTAATGGGACATCCCTGGATAAGAACAATGCAATTAGTAGACATTATGCAACACATAACCCAATATATTATCTCAACATTTAAACCCACTTGAAGAAGGATCAATCCAAAAAAGGACCAGTTAGCCCTATCATAAGCCTTAACTACGTCCATTTTCAATATCAGATCAAGAAATTTTTTTACTTTGATAGTGTGCAATGCCTACCAAGCCACCCCAATGGCATAAAAAATTAACATGTTATGAAGGAAACCAACTTGCTCACTTGAAATATCCTTCGAGAGAAACGACTTGATTCTGTAAGCGGTCACTTTTGCAATGAGTTTGTAAACCAAATTGCACAATTATATGGGATGAAATTCATTAAATGAGGATGGAATATTCAATATCGAGATCAGAGTTAAATATGTCACATTCAATCGCACATAAACCTTCCCAAATGTCCTTGATTCTTCCACCACCTTGAGAAGATCCTCACCAACAAGATAAAAAAAATTGTAGAAAAATATTGACGGACCACCTATCTAACCTCAAGCTTATGTCAGTAGAAAAGGATTTAAGCACTACTACAATATCTTCCAAAGTAAATTGAGAACCAATAGACCAATACCACAGACAAGAAAATATTGGATCATCCTATAAATACAATGTGAAGATCTCCCCAAAAACACTTTTACATTCCAGAACTTATGAACTTTTATTCCCATAATTTTTACATTGCTCGCTTTTTTTCCACACCTTTCCACATTGTATGTTGAGTTTACTCCATACACTCCTTGATTCATATTCCCCTTGACAACCATTGGTGGAAAAAATCGGAGAACCAAATCATGGGTGCCGTCGGATCACATCCTTAAATGACTGTAGTGGCCCATTTTATAAAGGTATGTTGCATTTGTTTTTTTAGTTAGAAGAAAATTATAAGATATAAAAAATATTTGTTGTTGTTTGCTTGTAAGTCAAGGTTGAGCTTTTTCCTTACACCATGAACTCTACGCTTAGATCTTGTTGATCTAAGGTAGGTGCTTTTGTACAGAGCTAGAGAGAAATATCCACTACAAAGGACCCCGTGACATGGTTCAACATAAGGAAAGTCAACACAAGTTACAGCTCAAACTACGTCGAAAAGCACACCAAGAGGTCAACAAACTCCTTCAAGCAGTTCGTCGAGGTCGAAATCGACAGATCCAATAAAGACAAGACATTTGTGTGATTTATATGAAGCTGGTACACCAAACTCATTCTCTCTTTTTGCATTATTTTCTCAAATATATAATCCTCTAATATTTTAGGAAGTTGACGAAGAAGAAGTATGGGCACAAGCCATGGATGAAGAAATGGAATGCATTGAGAAGAACCAAACATGGGAGCTGGTAGATGTACCAAAAGATAAGGATGTAGTCAGTGTCAAATAGATTTACAATACCAAGAAATATGTTGATGGGAATGCGCAAAATCACAAGGAAAGAATGGTCACAAGAGGGTTCACACAACATCCCAGCATAGACTTCAATGAAGCCTTTGCACCTGTTGCACACATGGATACAATTAGAACATTTATGGCCATTATTGCACAAAACAAATGGCATGTTTATAGAATGGATGTTAAATAGGCATTTTTGAATGGCTCTCTAGAGGAGGAAGTATATTTGGAATAGCCACAAAGCTATGAAGTTCCAGATCAAGAGCACAAAGTATGCATGTTGAAAAAGACACTCTATGGTTTGAAGAAAGTTCCTAGAGCTTGGTACAGTTGCATTGATTCTTTACTCACAATAGAATCCACAAGGCTACGAAGTTCCAGGTCAAGAGCACAAAGTATATGTTGAAAAAGGCATTCTATGGTTTGAAGAAAGCTCCTAGAGCTTGTTACGGTCTCATTGATTCTTTCTATTATTTTTGCACATTGATCTAGCAACAAATAATCAATCTCATCAAGAAATAATCAACAAATAACTCAGAAATGGTGTTAATCGGAACCAGAATGGTTTCCTCTCTGTATATTCAATAGAATAATTACAATAACAATGTCAAGCAATAGCTTGAATCCATGAGGAATTCGAATACCTAAGGAGGAAATTTGAAATCAATGAGTGAGTCTGGCTTAACTGACTGTCAACCATTCAATCACACTTAGTTAACCACTTTACCAAAACCCTAATTGACTCACCAAACCCTAATTGAAGTCAGAGTGCACTAAATGACTGAATCTCAACTGAAGAAGATCAAACACATGTCATAGCAAGCTAGCCATCAATTGCTAGTGCTCCATGACTTCAATGAACCCCAATGAGGTTAAATGAAGCTGAACTGATCATCAGAAGTTGGTGGAGGCGTCCCTGTTGACTCCAGATCATTAAATAATATTAAATAATCATTAAATAATATATTTAATGAGAGGAGGCACCTTAACTAACTAGTTGAACTGATTGTAACCACTAGTTAGCAATTAGGTACATTAATATCACTCAGATCACCCCCAGAGTGCTCCAGTTAGCCTCCTTGACTGTAGGTAGGCATGGGTGTGACTGGATGATGGTAATTAATGCTCCACTGATGTTAGTTAATGTCAATTATACTTAGGATAGTGGTTTAACTAGGCCAATTTGACCAAAAAGAGTGTGTATGATGGTAAATGTCTCCAACACCCCCCCTTAAGCTATACTCAAGAAGAGTTAGAAAACATAGATGCATAAAAATGCTAGGGCCTCGACAACTAAGGCCATAGGTCACCCTGTACAATGTTGAAACTGAAACAATGCTCAAAACAAACTAAGTGAGGAAAAGAGGGAAAACCCAGTGTGAAAAAACCCCCCTCATGCTGAACACTAAAAGTAGTCTGGATCACCCTAATGAACTCACCCCCAACAGTGAATGGAGGTAATTGAACTTCTTTTCTGAAAAGCTCTTGGTGAAGATGTCTGCAATCTGCTCATCAGCCGGGCAGTATTGCAGAATGATGGTCCTGTCATGCACTAGCTCCCTGATGTAGTGCATGTGAATCTCTACATGCTTGGTCCTCTGCCTGGTAACTGGATCTGTGGATATCTTAATAGCACTCTGGTTATCATAAAAGAGGATAGTGGACAAAGTACTACCAAGATCAAACTCTGAAAGAATGCCTTGCAACCAAACTGCTTGGATGCAAGCATTCACCGCTCCTTGATACTCGGCCTCTGCTGAAGATAGTGCTATGGCAGCCTGCTTTTTGCTTGAACAGGAAATGGGGCCACCACAAAACATGAATATATATCCATAATTTGACTTCTAATCAATAGAATCACCCGCCCAATTGGAATCTTTGTATCCAACCAGCTCTAGCTCGGAGTCTGCAGCATAGTGAATGTCGTAGGTCCTGGTTCCCTTAATGTACTAGAGGATCCTCTTTGCTGCCTTCCAATGAAGATCATGAGGTTTCTACATGTATCTTGATACATAATTCATGGCATAACAAATATCCGGCCTAGAATGTGTCAAGTACAACAAGCTACCAATCATATGTCAATAGATAGTGCAGTCCATGGGAGGTGTGTGTTTTCCTTCTTCAAGGCTGATCCCTGAAAGGAAAGGGAATGGTATAGGCCTACATTCAGCCATGTTAAAATTGACTAATAGGTCTGAAGTGTATTTGGACTTAGTGACCATAATGCCATCATAATTTTGCTAGATTTCGAGCCACAAAAATTGTTTTAGAAGCCCCAAATCACTCATTTCAAAGGCATTGTGGAGAGCAGTTTTGATGGCTGAAATGGAGGCAACTGTGATACCTGTGATCAGTAAGTCATCAACATATAAAAAAATGATAATTATATGACCATCATGCTGCTGTAAATACACATTTGGATCTGATCTACATCTCTGAAAGTTTTGCGAGAGAAGGAAGGAATCCATCTTGGAATACCACTCTCTTGGGGCCTGTTTTAACTTGTATAGTGACTTCTTTAGCTTGCAAACCAAAGATGCATCAGTGATGTATCCCTCAGGCTGCTTCATGTATATCTCCTCATGAATATCTCCATGCAGAAAGGATGACTTAACATCCATGTGATGCACCTCCCAGTGCTTGGATGCTGAAATAGCCAAAACAAGGCGGATGGAGTCCATTTTTGTAACCGGTGCAAAGGCCTCATGGTAGTCCATTCCTTGGACCTGAGAGAAAACTTTTTCTACCAGCCTTGCCTTATATTTTTATGTGCTTCCATAAGCAGCAACCTTTGTCCAAAACACCCACTTGCATTGAACCAATTTCCTTCCCGGAGGAAGAGAAACTAGCTCCCAAGTAGTGTTTTTCTCAAGAGAATTCATCTCTTCATCCATGGCAACTTGCCATATCGGATCATTCCGAGCATGGTAGTAGGATTTTGGATCTGAACTAATAATCAAATAGCAAGTTTCTGGCAGCAAATTATCAAAACAAGAGAGCACAATACCTGCTCTTTGGAAATCAATACGGGTTCTCCTTGGATCATCCGGATTTCCAATGTTTTCTCCTGCGGAGGAGAGTGTCTGTTGGGCCCATGTAGGAAGATGATTTTGCACTTTAGGTTTTGATTCAAAATATGATGATTGCTGCACACTGATATCAGAAATCAGAGGATCCAAATCAGGGTCATCACTCCCAATTTCATTATCCAAATATTCAGTAGAATAGGAAGGAAATTCAGCAGTTTTCTCCTTCACTAGTTCCACCTCCTGAAGAGGCTCATTGAACTTGACACTTCTCTCGATGATGATCTATTTGGTATTGATATCTAGCATCTTGAATCATTTATATTCATCAGGATAACCAATAAACATACATTCTATTCTTTGCGGTTGCAAAGCCCTTCTTTTATCAAGCGGAATCTGGGCCCATGCAGTGGACCCAAACACCGGTAGGTTTGACACATCTGGCTTGTGTCTGAAGTATGCTTCGAAAGGAGTATTTTCTTTCACAGATGAGTGTGGCACCCTGTTCTGAATGTATTCTGCAGCATGCATGGCTTCAGCCCACAAATTTGCAGCAAGCTTCTTTGACTCCAACATACAAGGGGCATCTCCTTGAGAGATCAGTTCTTCCTTTTCGCTACTCCGTTCTGCTGGGGAGTGTAGGGAATTGAATGCTGGACCTGAATACCACTTTGGGAGCATATGTACAGAAACTCATTACTGGCATACTCCCCTCTATTATCGGAACTCAAGATCTTGATCTTAAGCCCAGAGGCATTTTCGATCAAGGCCTTCAATTCAGAAATTTTTTCACATACTTCTGATATCTTTTTGAGAAAGAAAACCCATGTATACCTTGAAAAATCATCAATAAAAGTAAGGAGGTACCTTGATCCATTCATGGATGTGACAGGAATCAGACTGCTGATATCAGAATGTATCAGCCCCAATATGCTTGTAGCTTAGTTTGCGTTCTCCCAATCGAACTTTTGCTTAGGGTGTTTTCCAATCACACAGCCCTTGCAAATTCCCATGGTTGACTTGATGACCAGGAGGCATTCAACCATGGAGTCTTTCTGTAATTTCTGCAAATATTTGAAATTAATATGGCCAAACCTCTCATGCCACAGCCTACTAACTTCATTTCCATTAGTTAGCAAAGCGATGGGCTTTGCATCCACAACAAAGTGAGAGAACTCATAGGCTTTTGCATGATGGTTTGCAAGGCCTTTAGCAATGAGTTGATTCGATGCAATTTCTGTTATCTCAACATCATTTGGGCTGAAAGAGAATCTCTTAGTCATTCCTGTATGTGTCATCTGATAGACACTAAGGAGATTTGCTGCTAGAGACAGTATATACAAAAAATTAGAGAAAAAACCATTTTCTAGATCTACAGTACCTTGTCCTTCGGAAATGATGGTGGAGTAATCTCCCATGTGGATGGGGATGGATTTGTCGGTCTCCAAGGATGAAAAGGATTCTTTTTCAGCCATCATGTGGTTTGAAGCTCCAGAGTCAATCGACAATGCTTTACTTTGAAGTGATTTCCATGAGGGCATGGCCTTTCTCATGCTTTGGTTCCCGATCTTGGTGATCTCTCCTCCGAAAGCTCTCAGGAAGATTGATGTGATTCCTCTCAAGAAGAGAGGTTGATTCATCAAGCTTTTTCTTCATGCAGTCATGTTTAGTGATTCGTAGGACCTCAACTTTAGTGCATTAAAAGTTTGTTGTAAAAGAATGCATGCAACAGGTTACTTAAAGGAACAGCATTAACAGAAATTAAATGCTCAGAACAGGAATGAAAACCACAACACTGATAAACAGATGCCAAGAAAAAAACACAGAAATAGAGTCACAAACAGAAGTTGATAATGGAGTTCACCCCCTCCACTGGGCTACATCTCCAGGTCCCTCTCCAATGGGTACCGATCCAATTAATGGCTTTAAAAAGGTACAAAATGGTTCTAGAAACAACTTCAGCAACTGTAAAATAGAATGTTGTACAAAGTCTTTAAGACCCTTCCCTAAAAATTATAGTCAGCCTTCGTAGGGCAAAGAAACCCAAAGTATGATAGAGAATGTCGAATTCCACAGTACAGCACCGAAACCTTTTACAACAAACTCTCCAAGCTTCTATAACTGAGAAACGATGTACTGTGCTCTCCACAAACTGAGTCCCCCTTCTGGTCGCCAGCTTCCTCTATTTAAGCCTCATTCTTGCCGTTACAAATGAGCCAAAGCGTCAAGGAGAATGCGACTGTTCACATCCCCCACCAAATGCCCACTCATTATCATAGCGGCTTTTCATATGACTTTCACTTTATCACCACTGTGGCATAACTGCCAAGAAAGCTCCGCCAACTGTTACAAATAATCTGTTCATGATGAAATCCTGCCGCAACAAAACTGTGCACCAAACTGCAACCCATTTAGAAATGTCCCCGCACGAATGTATCGGAAGCCTTAGTCATCTGCTCTTCCACCATTGCGGAAGAGGATAAGCAACTGCTCTGACGAACTCTATCTCAATCGGCTGTCAGCTGGTTTTCGAGTCGGAAGTCTTAGTTATCTTTAGCTTCCGTAGTTGCGGACGGAAGATGGAAAAGTCTGTCGATTTTCGCCTTGACTTTTCAAACCTTGCGTCGTTGTTTGCACCACTCCGTAAGTCTTGGGCTTCTGTCGTTGCGGCTCCTGAATTGCTCCAACCTCCGATCCGTCCGAACGCCCGTCAAGCTTCCGCCGTTGCAGCTCCCGAATCGTTCCGACCTCCAATCCGTCCGAACGTTCATCAAGCTTCCGCCGTTGCGGAAGGGAGATGCCTTCTGAGCCCTGCCGTTGCGGAAGAGGAAAGGATTCTGAGCCTCGCCGTTGCGAAAGAGGAAAAGATTTCGACCAAGCTTGTGGCCATCGTTGCGGACTGCTTATCGCTCCGACTTCCGATCCCTTATAGATCTGCCGTTGCAGCTCCCGTTCCCCTTTTCGCTCCGACATTGCGGAAGGGAATGTCTTTCGATTTCTTTCGTCGTCCGTCTGTTTTCACTCTCGGCTTCTTTGTATTTTCTTCCACGCAAGGCTTCTGAAACATTGTACCAAATTGGATCTTCAGTGAGGAATAATCCGCCGGATCAATCCTCCCCATTAGAGAGCTTTTCGACCACCAAAAGCATGAATTATTCTGCAAGTAAGTGAGGGTAAAGTTCCCTCACTTTCCCAATCTCCATCCATCTTGCTTTGCTAGGATGCATTCCTTTCAGCCCCACTCGAAGGTACTCAGCATTCCCCCTTCGTGAAGTTCTTAAATTTCTATCAAGAATAACATCATCCTGCAACTCTCTCATATATTCAGGTGCCAAATCATCTATGGAAGGAATCTGTATGTTAATTTCCGCATCCATGATCATAGGAGGCTCATACAATTTAAGATTCTCAACATTGACAATTGAATAAATTTGCATGTATGGAGGTAAATTCAAGCAAAAAGCATTAGTACCGATCTTTTCCAAGATCTCAAAAGGACCATACGTGATAGGTTTAAGCTTTTTACCTTCACCTTTCATCCTTTATTTGGTGATGTGTAACCAAACTCGGTCACCAACCTGAAATTGATGATCAACTCGATGCTTGTCATGCCTGGCTTTGTACTTTGCCTGGCTCTTCTCCAACTATTCTTGAACTTCCTGCTGCACTGCTTGGATTCTCTGAATGAACTTTAAAGCTTTATCTGCATCATGATTTCCATCCACTGCATCTTTTCCAAAAGAGAAGTCCATCGGTGTTTTTGGCAGATAACCAAAACAAGTTTCAAAAGGAGATATTTTCGTGGAAGAATGAATTGCATGATTGTAAGCATGTTGTATATACTGCAACTGATCATCCCAAAGTTTAGGATGTTTGCTACAATATCCTCTGAGCAGCTGAACCACTGTTCTGTTCACTACCTCTGTTTGCCCATTGGTTTGTGGATGAAAAGCTATACTTTTCTTTAGTTTAGTGTCCATAAGCTCCCATAAAGTTGACCAGAATTTTCCCAAGAACCGGGAATCTCGATCAGATACAATAGACATGGGTAGCCCAAAATGTACCCAAACATTTTGAAAGCATAAATGAGCTGTTTGTTCAGCAGTGATCTGCTTGTTACATGGCATTAAGATACACATTTTGCTGAACGTATCCACAACCACATATAGGTAATCATGCCCTTTTCTAGACATAGGTAGTCCCCCTACAAAGTCCATAGAAATACTTTCCCAAGGACAAGAAGAAACTGGAAGAGGAGTGTACAAACCCAATTTCCTATTGCTAGGCTTACTTGTTGCACACATAACACAACCCCTTATATATTTAGCTACAGTTTCTTGCATTTGAGGCCAATAACAATGATTCTGCAATACAGACAATGTTTTGCTTACACCAAAATGTCCTGCAATCAATGAACTATGTGCCTCTCGGATCACATGCACTCTTTCTTTCTCTAGAATACAAAGTTTACTGAGATGATACAAGAGCTGTTCATGCACAAAATAATTCTCTTCCTGTTTACCCTGTATTAGTGATGCATATACTTTCTTAAAATCTTTATCTTCTGCATACTGTTCAATATAACTTTCATGTGTTAATGAACTGTTCTGAAGAATGATTGAAGCATTTGTAGGTGGCCTTGATAACATGTCCACTACTTTATTATGAATTCCCTTTTTGTACTTGATTACGAGATGAAACTGTTGTAAGAACCCCATCCATCTTAAATGCCTACTTTGTTGTATTTTAGTTTGATATTGTAAATATTGAAGTGGTTGATGATCAGTATGTATGACTGTCTCTTTTCCCATGATATAATGTTTCCACTTCTTCACACTCTGTACTAAAGCATACAATTCTTTGTCATAGGTCGGATAGTTACTTACCGCAGTAGAGAATGTTTCTGAATGGTAACAGACTGGCTTCCTTCCTTGCATCAAAACTGCTCCCATGGCAAACCCGCTGGCATCGGTTTCGATCTCAAATGGCTGCTGCAAATATGGCAATGTCAGAACTGGTGCTGTGCTAATATTTTCCTTCAAAGTGTCAAAGGCTCTCTGATGCTTGCCTCCCCACTGGAAAATTTCTTTAATGCTTGTCAATGCATGTAATGGAGCAGCAATGGAAGAAAACCCAGAAATGAATTTCCTCCAATACTGCACCGCACCCAGAAAACTTCTGATTTCAGTAACGGTGTTAGGCCGTGGCCAGTTTACAATGACGGCAACCTTGGCTGGGTCCACTCGTAGGTGGCCTCCACCAATGATATGGCCTAGATATACTAAATAAGTTTTAGCAAATTCACATTTAGACATTTTTACATAAAGCTTTTCCTTTCTCAATACATCTAAGATTTTTTTCACATGTACAACATGCTCTTCCCAGGTGTTGCTAAACACAAGGATATCATCTAGATACACAATTACAAAATCATCAATAAATGAATGAAAGACATCATTCATGACCTGCATAAAAGTAACAGGTGCATTACACAGCCCAAAACGCATCACAAGCCATTCATACAAACCATGTTTCGTTTTAAAAGTTGTTTTCCAAGCATCATGCTCAGCAACACGGATTTGATGATACCCACTACGCAGATCCAATTTTGTAAAGTAAGTTGCATGTTTCAACTGATCAAGCAAATCATCAATACGAGGAAGAGGATACCTGTTTTTAATGGTGATTTTGTTAAGGGCCCTGTAGTCAATACACATCCTCCACGACCCATCCTTCTTTGGAACCAAGACTATAGGAGAGCCACAAGGACAAGTGCTGGGCCGGATGACCCCCTTCTCAATCAGCTCCTGAACCTGCTTCTTGATCTCCTCATTCTGCATTACAGACATCCGGTACATGGCTATGTTCAGGAGTGGCACATCCTGCTACAAATGTATCTCATGCCGAATCTCTCTCTTTGGTGGTAACCCCTTCGGATCTTGAAACAAATCATCATACTCAGAAATCATGTCAATCAATTCAGATTTATGCTTAGGGTCACATTCTTCAAAAGATTTAGAGACTTCATCATTTGTCATCTTAACCATCATCAACACAAAGTTCTTACTAGCATTTACCAACCTCTTCATTTGTCCTGCAGAGACTATTGCTAGATTGGTTTTTATCTTATGTGCTCGTACAATATATTCCATACCTTCTTTAAAAAGATGATACTTATTATGCTCTCTATAAAAGACTGCTTTCCGGTCATACAAATATGGACTCCCAAGTACAATTCCACAAATGTCAAGTGGTACTACATCCAATTATACCTCATCCCTAAACTTTTCAGTAATTGCAAATTTTAATACACATTTCCTGGTAACTTGTAATCGTGTATCATTAGTAACCCAACCTAGAGGATAGGGCTTTTCATGAGGCACAGTAACTAAATGCAATTTCTTAACCACTTCTTCTGATATCAGATTTACTTGTGAACCACTATCAAACAATGTATCAATCTTTGTATGATTTGCAATGACACGAACATGAAATAGTGCACTTCTATCTTTATCATTTTGCATAGAAGTAGATGGCAGACTTGTACTTGCACTAGAACTGGATTGTGCATCAATGGGAAGTGAGATACTTTTATCCTTACCTTGGATTCCGACAGCTGTAACCTTTGTTTCGTCACCTGAGTCGGATCCCAAGTCTTGAATAGCTGTTGCAGTAGCTTTTGCTTTTCCTTTGTCTTTGTTTCCTCCGCACTTCTTTGGCCTTAACTCCAGATGAAGTTTCCAACACTTAGAGACATCATGTCCCTTTTGACAATGCGAACATGTAGGCTTTTCACCTTCTTTCTTAACAGTAGCCATCTTCCTTTTCCCCTTATCTTTCCCTTTCGATTTGCTGTCAGATTTAAATGACTTCTTCACAAAGTATCATTAGCATGCTTACCCCTGGCTTCTAAATGGGTAGCTTGAACACATACATCATCCAAATTACTGGGATTAAACATCAACAAGGTATGTTTCAAATAATAATGCATGCCACCAATGTACTTAAGAAGAGTTTCTTGTGTATCTAATGAAACATTCAATGCAATAGCCCTCTTTCTAAATTCATGAGTATAATCTTGAATGCTTTGTCCTTTAGCTTGTCTAAACATTTGCCAATTCATGGTTAATTGCTGCGTGTGACCTAAAGGATAAAATTGCTTCCTCAATACTTCAATGAATTCATTCCAAATTGAAATAATTTTACCATTCTTTCGAAGATCTTGCTGAATCTTGCTCTCCCACCAAGTAAGAGCCATTCCACTCATTCTCAAAGTGGCCAACTGGATTCTGGAAGGGTCATCATTAATGCCCTGTACCCTGCAATATACTTCAAGCTGCTTGATCCAATTGTCTAATTTTTCAGCATCTACATCTCCATTATAAATAGGTAATTCAAATTTTACATCCAATTTGAAATAAGGCATATTAGGACTTGCATTATGAGAAGTATGAGAAGAAGAAAAAGTCTGTTTAGTATCAGGAGGATCACCATCACCTCCTACTCCTTTACCCTTTTCTTCCTTCTTCAATTCTGCATCTCTAGATGAAGATACTTCTTCTTTCTTCTTCCTTTCTGCACTCTCTTCGAGTAGAAGTTCCATCATGGCTTTCATGCTCATAAAAGCTTCCAGAAACTCAGTTTCAGACATAACAGGTTTTTCCCGTTCGGTATGTCCTTCTTCTTCCATTCGTGGAGAAGACATGGTTCTTGAGAATGTCCTCCTAGAGCCAATCTCAGGATCTCCTTCAACTAATTCTCCTTCACCAACCTTTAACCTGGACCTGGTAAGCATTCACAAACTTGCACAACAGTCAACCAGCTCTGATACCAAATATGATCCGTAGGACCTCAACTTTAGTGCATTAAAAGTTTGTTGTAAAAGAATGCGTGCAACAGGTTACTTAAAGGAACAACATTAACATAAATTAAATGCTCAGAACAGGAATGAAAACCACAACATTGATAAACAGATGCCAAGAAGAAAACACAGAAACAGAGTCACAAACAGAAGTTGATAACAAAGTTCACCCCCTCCACTGGGCTACGTCTCCAGGTCCCTATCCAATGGGTACCGATCCAATTAATGGCATTAAAAATGTACAAAATGGTTCTAGAAACAACTTCAGCAACTGTAAAATAGAATGTTGTACAAAGTATTTAAGACCCTTCCCTGAAAATTACAATCAACCTTCGTAGGGCAAAGAAAGCCAAAGTATGACAGAGAATGTCGACTTCCACAGTACAGCACCGGAACCTTTTACAGCAAACTCTCCAAGCTTCTATAACTGAGAAACGATGTACCGTGCTCTCCACGAACTGAGTCCCCCTTCTGGTCGCCAGCTTCCTCTATTTAAGCCTCATTCTTGCCGTTACAAACGAGCCAAAGCGTCAAGGAGAATGCGACTGTTCACATCCCCCACCAAATGCCCACTCGTTATCATAGTGGCTGTTCATATGACTTTCACGTTATCACCACTGTGGCATAACTGCCAAGAAAGCTTCGCCAACTGTTACAAATAATCTGTTCATGATGAAATCCTGCCGCAACAAAACTGTGCACCAGACTACAACCCATTTAGAAATGTCCCCGCGCGAACGTATCGAAATCCTTAGTCATCTGCTCTTCCGCCATTGCAGAAGAGGATAAGCAACGGATCCGACGAACTCTATCTCAATCGGCTGTCGGCTGGTTTTCGAGTCGGAAGTCTTAATTATCTTTGGCTTCCGTAGTTGCGGACGATAGATGGAAAAGTCTACCGATTTTTTCCTTGACTTTTCAAACCTTGTGTCATTGTTTGCATCGCTCCGTAAGTCTTGGGCTTCCACCGTTGCGGCTCCCGAATCGTTCCGACCTCCGATCCATTTGAACGTCCGTCAAGCTTCCACTGTTGCGGCTCCTGAATTGTTCCGACCTCTGATTCATCCGAAATTCCGTCAAGCTTCCGCCGTTGCGGAAGGGAGATGCCTTCCGAGCCCCGCCGTTGCGGAAGAGGAAAGTCTTCCGAGCCCCGCCGTTGCGGAAGAGGAAAGTCTTCCGAGCCCCGCCGTTGCGGAAGAGGAAAAGCTTCCGACCAAGCTTGTGGCCTTCATTGCGGACTGCTTATCGCTCCAACTTCCGATCCCTTATAGCTCTGCCGTTGCAGCTTTCGTTCCCCTTTTCGCTCCGACGTTGCGAAAGGGAATGTCTTCCGATTTCTTTCGTCATCCGTCTGTTTTCACGCGCAGCTTCTTTGTATTTTCTTCCACGCGCGGCTTCTGAAACATTGTACCAAATTGGATCTTCAGTGAGGAATAATCCGCCGGATCATTTAGGGTGAAAACCCTTCCCGTAGTAAGAACACTTGACTTTTTCTTTCCCATTGTGCCCTTTTCTTTTGTTCTTCCTTGAACCGGAAGATTCATCATGTTGTTGGTTTTCAACTCTAGGCTTGGGAGCATCAAATTTAGTTTTCTGATTTTTCTGCTGCTTTCCTTTACCCTTCAAATCTTTGGGCCCCAAGACATGGAGGGCTTGATCACGGGAAGATCGAATGATCCCCATCTGGACAAGCTTGTCATGTTCATTTGTTAGGGACTCAATGAAGGCATTGAGTGTAGTCATATTCCATCCAGGGGTTGTGAGCTTCCCCGCACAGAATGTAGAAACAAAAAATGAATAATCAGCCCCGAGTTTGGAGAGGATGGCAAGGATGAGCTGATCATCCTCCTTCTCCACATTGCATTGCTTCAAGATTAAAACAGTATGCTTGAACTTTGTAAAGAAATCATTCAGAGTCTCGAAATTGGAAGGTTGGAGAGACATGAGTTCATTTTCGAGTTGGTAAACTCTCAAGTCAACATGCTTTCCCTATAGAGATTCCAATTTGTCCCATATTTCTTTCGGTCTCTTCAAATCCGTAAGATGGAAGAGAATGTCTTCGGAAATAGAGAGGCACAAGAAACCGAAGGCTTCATCCTTCTTGTTCAAGAATCTTGATTTTTCTATGGTGGATCCAAGCTCAACTTCAGTGTCCATGGCGACTCTAAAAAGTCCTTTGGAGTGCAACTAAATCTCCATTTTATTTTTCCATGAGTGGAAATTGTATGGAGTCAAGAGATCTGCTGAGGAGGCCATCTGGATGTGCTGTAGCGAATGCTTCACCTGTAGAAACCTGAAAATCAAAACAGAAAGGGAAAAATAAGGTCGGACAGCCTGCACATTCTAGGCTTTCATCACGCCCAGCATAGTCAATCAAGCAAGCTTGATCAACAAGTTCTTTACTTGGGATATTGAGTGGTAAGCCTTGGCTTCTAGTGCAGTGCTAGAATTTTGAGATATTGCTCACTTTTCATGGAGAAATCTGTCAAAAAGCTTGTTTTTGAGAGATAGATCTTCATCCCGCCGTATGCTCTGATACCATATTATTTTTGCACATTTATCTAGGAACAAATAATCAATCTCATGAAGAAATAATCAACAGATAACTCAGAAATGGTGTTAATCGAAACCAGAATGGTTTCCTCTCTGTATATTCAATAAACAATGAATAGTTACAATAACAATGTCAAGCAATAGCTTGAATCCATGAGGAATTTGAATACCTAAGGAGGCAATTCGAAATCAATGAGTGAGTCTGGCTTAATTGACTGTCAGCCATTCAATCACACTCAGTTAACCACTTGACCAAAACCCTAATTGACTTACCAAACCCTAACTGAAGTCGAAGTGCAATAAATGACTGAATCTCAATTGAAGGAGATCAAACACATGTCATAGCAAGCCAACCATTAAGTGCTAGTGCTCCATGACTTCAATGAACCTCGATGAGGTTAACTGAAGCTGAACTGATAATCAGAAGTTGGTGGAGGCGCCCCTGTTGACTCCAGATCATGAAATGATATTAAATAATAATTAAATAATAAATTTAATGAGAGGAGGCACCTTAACTGACTAGTTGAACTGATTGTAACCACTAGTTAGCAATTAGGTGCATTAATATCACTCAGATCACCCCCAAAGTGCTCCAGTTAGCCTCCTTGACTATAGGTAGGCGTGGGTGTGACTGGATGATGGAAATTAATGCTCCACTGATGTCAATTAATGTCAATTATACTTAGGATAGTGGTTTAACTAGGCCAACTTGACCAAAAAGAGTGTGTATGATGGTAAATGTCTCCAACACTTTCCCCACGGTAGAGTCATGTGATTTTGAGTTTCCTGTAAATTCTCCACAAACAAATCAATATGCAAACTTTCTAAAGTGTCCTCATGCCGAAAGTCAATCGCACATCTTTATCCACTAACACCCCATACACACAACAATCTTGTATTAAACAAGTGCATCATTATACAACTACTAGTATTCCTCATTAGATTTGATAATACCATCTTTCTCCCACAATAAATCATTGTCCTTCCAATAAAAAACCTTCCCGAGACTCCATAACAATAAGATACCACCAAAATACTAGAGGTATTAACAAAGATCCTCCACCAAAAGCAAAAGGCACCTGAAAATTCCACAAACCTTGCATATCTTGAAAAACATAATCACCGACGAAACCCTCATCAACCTCTCTTGATGAATCCCATAAGGTAGTTGAGGCATTTAAAAACTTAAAAAGTGAGAATACTTTGGAGTTTTGAACTTACTATGATGTCAAAGAGGTTGTTGAGCTATTGCCTCCTTAGACTTGAATTGATGGCATTTCTTTGCTGGCATGGACGATATCAACCAATTGTTAATATTGACATCCCATCTATTGCATTGAAATCCCACTGAGAGAATATTGACATCCCATCTATAATATTAAAATCCCAGCTACAATATTAAAAGCCCAGCACCATTACAATATTTGATGAACCTGCACTGGATGCTCATATAGATTACAAATACACACGTCTGTACCTTCATTGCATGAAATATTGGCATTCTGCAAATGCCTGAACCTTTCCTCATAATGGAAATTGCTTCAACCATACTCACCATTACAATTCTTCGTCTTCTTATTTTTCTTGGGGTAACCCTACTTTGGAAACCTTCGCCATGTCTGAATTTCTGGGTGGAAAGCATGTGCTAATAATAGGAGGATCCAGTGGTATTGGCCTTGCCATTTCCAAATAGGCGTTATGCCAGGGATCTTTTGTTACTCTGATAGCCAGAAGCTTTGCAAAACTGGAGAAGGAAGTAGACAAATTGGTGGAGAATAAAACTATCATTGTTGATATAATATACACAAACGTACATCTATATGTTCTTCTCATTTTAACTTTGATTATTGGAGTTGGGTATTGGCTGGACTCAAGTTAGGTATTTTTTTTTCGCAGACTGCTGATGTGGGTGACTATGAATCTCTTTCGGTTGTAAAAGAACAATCGTTTCAATGGAGGCCTATTGATGTGGTTGTTTGCAATGCTGGTTGGGATAGAATAGGATATATGGATGAAATTCCCATTAAATATTTGCATGAGGGATGGTAAACACTCTGCATGTTGCTCTTCGTTTGATGAAGCATCGTACAGATCAAGTCCCCCTACTGCCTATGTCTGTTGTTCTAGTCAGTTCTTTAGCTGGTCTGGTATGATTGATTGAAAAGTTGTGGATGGTTTAACTTCTACTAATATACTACTAATATAGATTTATCTTAAATTTATATCTATTATTATGTACATTAATACTTTGAAATGAAAGATCTCTTTTAGATTACATATTATATAAAGTTACAACATCTCTTGGTATTACTTTGAAATGAAATATTTCTTTTAAATTACATATTATAAAAAGTTACAACATCTCTTCGTATTAGGTTGTAAAGCACCTCGCTTCCTCTCTAAATGCATTCACCAATATATGTAATGTGTTTTGTAGTAGGCATAGTATGGATACTCTATTTATGTTGCAATGAAATATGGCTTGGTGAGGCTCTTAGACTTGAATTGATGCCTTATAATATCGGAGTGAGAGTTGCTTTCCCTGGATGTGTGGAGACTCCTATGCTTCATGAGTGTAAGCAATATAGTCCTTTTAGACAAGTATATACTAATATAGTATAGTATAGCTAGAGACAGAATGGGGATGATGATCACATAGTTTAAACACGACTTGTCCATAGATCTTCACATCTTACCCATTTGCGATGCATAGGGCCCATAGATATTTTTTTTAACTAATGTTTCATGCAGATGATGAATTGGAGCTTTTAGAAACCATATTCTAAGCTTAATCTCTTTAAATCACTGAATTGTTATTATTCTGAGATACCAATAATGTAGTGTAATTCTTAAGCCCCTTCCAATTTTCCAATTTAGAGGGTAGCATAGAGACATGAGACAAAACTATATTAGACTAGTGACCTCACGCTATCGACATTATCACGTGGATTCATACCTGCTAATTGAATTGGAAGGGCTTTCATTGAACTGGTTTTGTATGTACCTTTCAGAATTTTTAGCTGTTTGGCTACCATTTACTTTGAAGTTTCTCGAAGTTACCTCAAATAAAGAACATTTCTACCTTGAACAAAGTTGCTTTCCATTCTGGTAATGTAATCTATGGCATTAGTGTTAGACCTACGGCTTTGGTTAATAATAGGAGTGATAAGCATTTTTTTGTTTGTTGGACATTGCTACCTTGAACAAAGTTGCTTTCCATTCTGGTAATGTAATCTATGACATTAGCGTTAGACCTACGGATTTGGTTAATAATAGGAGTGATAAGCATTTTTTTGTTTGTTGAAGGAGACTGCAAAACCTTGGATGGAAAAGAAAATACCAAAGCTAACAATAATACACCAATACTTGGTATGCTTGGCAACTTACCTTTCCTTTTTCTTGTATATGGACATGTAACCATTAAAAGAAAATCAACTTTGTGATTGTTATTCCCTTATACTATCATATAAATCTTAATTATTTGGATGCTAATTATGTGGAATTCAGGATAATCATATTTGGATGCTAATTATGTGAATTCAGGATACTCATATTTGTATGCGTGTTCTTAAATGTTATAGTTGATATATTTGTTTGATAACCACCTTTGGATTTCATGACCTATATTATCTTCCTTTTCTTTTCTAAAATATTTAGGGATCTCATATGTGACTACTTAAAATCCACTTATGATCTACAAAGCGTGAGAGGAATCAAACACATCTGCCTATACTTCTTAGCAAAATGTAGTGCATTAATCTTTAGCTCAAGGGTTTGCGATGGTGAATGTTCTTTCATTGCAATTTTGATTCTAGTTACTTGATATGTTGTATTTGGGCCTAATACATGGAAACACTAAGGTGCAAATTCTTCCATTAAAAAGTACGTTTAGATTGGTTTATACTTATTATAGAGTTTTTAGCAAACTGTAGTTCATTAATCTTTAGCTCAAGGGTTTGTGACGATGAATGTTCTTTCATTGCAATTTAGATTCTAGTTACTAGATATGTTATAGATTTCTTAGCAAATTGTCGTGCATTAATCTTTAGCTCAAGGGTTTGTGACGATGAATGATCTCTCATTGCAATTTTGATTCTAGTTACTAGATATGTTGTATTTGGGCCCAGGACATGGAAATACTAAGGTGGAAATTCTTCCATTGATATGTATGCCTAGTTATTAGATTATATGGTTGTATTTGGTGTGTTGTATTAATGGGCGTGAATACATTCCTTTTGTAATAAATGTTATGTTTGTTGGGTGAAATTTTGTAATTATGACCTAGTATTTTGTAATTAATAAGAACTGGTTAATTTTCATTATATCAATCAACTCGTTATAGAGACACTGATCAAATTTTATTGTCGAATTCCTAGGATATAAAGAATATTGGTTAGGGATGGAAATGAATGTTTGTGATCTCAAGTGATTTGGTCATTTCTTTTCCAATTGATAAAAAAACATTCTTTATGTTTTGGTATGTTGGTTGTGGAGCTTGATATTCCTGATTCAGAGATGTTATTGTTCAGTCATGTGTGTACACCAATTTATTGTACACTCATCCCAAGAAGGAGGTGAGTAGGGGGGTATCGTCTATCTGTGCGGGTCTGGAGGGATCGTTCCCCGGGCTGGGGGGGATCGTTCATCGGGCTGGGGGGGTCTCGAGTGTAGTGCCCTCAATAAAGGGGGTTCGAGGGCTTTGTCCCAGTAGGGAGGTGCGGGGGGTCATCGTCTCTCCGCGGGGGTCAAGGGAGGACCGTTCCCCGTGACCGGGGGGTCTAGGGGCAGTGCCCCCAAGAAACACTACAACAAATACTGGAATTAGCATCCCATTTAGTGTTCCTTTTTAGTGTAATGTATTTTTTACATTGAGTGGTCAAACTAGACGCTAAATGGGATGCGTCATGGACAAAACTTAAAGCATCTAAAAAATGGATTTTTTGCATCCTAAATAACACCCTTTATGACATCCAAATAGCGTCTATTTTTTTTCTTCCAAAATAACGTCCAACTTTGCTTCCTAAATGACATCCCTGTTAGCACCATAATTGCATCCAAATTAGCGTCCAATATTGCATCCATTTGTGCTACCACTTTAGCATCCCGTTTTTCACCACGTTTTACTTCCAAATATGTGCCAATTTTTGCTTCCAAATATGATAGTGGTTGTTCAAATCATATGACTGGAAATAAAAAACTATTTGTGATGCTACATGAGAATGTGAAAGGGACAGTTAGTTTTGGCAATGATAATGAAGGGGATGCAATGGGAAAATGTACTATTTCCATTCGAGTTAAGAATGGAAAAATGATGTACATGTTAAAGATACCTTGTTTGTTCCAAACTTAAGGCACAAATTGGTTAGCATAGGGAAACTAATTCTAACAATTACAAGACTATTTTTGAAGGAAAGTGTTGTAATATATTTTACAAGAATGCCCTTGTTGCTGAAGTTCCCATGACTGAAAATAGGATGTTTCTGTTAAGAATGGAATCAAATGTAGTTTGTTTGAAGGCCTTAGTCGATGAATCTTGGATTTGGCACAAAAGGTTTGGACACCTTAATTTTGGATCTATATCTCTTATGCAAAAGAAGAATTTAGTAAGAGGTTTTCATTCTTCCATAGAGTCAATAATAAGATATGTGAAGGTTGTGCCATAGGGAAGCAACAAAGAGCAATTTTTCCTCATTATCAGTTTAGATCATATGAACCATTGGCTTTAGTACAGTCAGATATTTGTGGCCCTATGAAAACCTTGTCACTTGGAAACAACAAGTATTTTCTACTATTTGTAGATGATTATTCAAGAATTTCTTGGGTTTATTTCATAAGTCAGAAATCTCAAGCTTTTAGTTGTGTTCAAAAATTTAAAGGTCGTGTTGAGAAGGAATCATGATATTATTTGAAAGTCTTGAGAATTGATTGAGGTGGAGAGTTTACCTCCAATGAATTTAAGGAATTTGGCAGCTTACATGGCATTAAAAGGAAGTTAACTACTGCTTACACTCCTCAACAAAATGGAGTAGCAGAGAGAAAAAACAGAACAGTGGTAGAAATGGCTAGATGTATGTCAAGAGAAATGTGTTTGACAAACATGTATTGGGAAGATGCAGTCCATTTAGCCATATATATTCTCAACATAAGTTCTACAAACATGGTAAAAGATTCTACTTCTTATGAAGCTTGGTTTTATAGAAATCCTAATGTTTCTCATTTTAAAATATTTGGGTCTAGATGCTTTGTTTATATTCTTGGTCAACAAAGGCAGAAGTTAGATGGAAAATCTGTAAGATGTGTTTTCATTGGATATTCAGAACAAAGTAAAGCTTATAGATGTCATGATCCACTTACCAATAAGCTTTATGTTAATAGAGATGTGATATTTGATTAGGGTCAAGCTTATTTCAAGAATGAAGGAGAAGTTAAAGTAATGAATCCACATATTGAAGGCTTAATTTTTTATAATAATGATGAGTCTTTGTAGCCCTTTACAACAAGATATATGGGCTCGCTTTCACAAAGTTCTCCATTGAGGGTATCTTCATCTTCTCCGACAATAAGAACTCATGTTGAAAGTCAAGCAATATCTCCATTCAGTCCTCCTAGAAAAACAAGAAGTTTAAAGGAAATATATGAGACCTCTAGGTATGCTGATTATAATTTTGCACTTCTCTCTTCTGCATGTGTTGAACCTTTCAGTTTTAATGAAGCTTGTTATAATGAGTTATGGATGCAAGTGATGGAAGATGAGATTGCACAAATACAGAAAAATGACACCCGGGTGTTAGTTGATCTTCCTCATGGAAAATCCACTATTGGTGTAAAGTGGATTTACAAACTTAAATTTAATATGGATGGCAACACTTCAAAAAATAAAGCATATTTGGTTGCACAAGGATATGTGCAACAAGAATACATTGAATTTGATGATATTTTTTCTCCTGTAGCAAGAATGGAAACAATAAGAACATTTATTTTCATTGCATCTCAGTTAAGGCTAATTGTTCAATCAAATGGATGTCAAATATGCCTTCTTAAATGGACATTTGAAGGAATAGTTTTATGTTGATCAACCTAAGTGTTTCGTTATTGGTGGTAAATAATATAAGGTGTATGTGCTTAAGAAGGATCTTTATGGTCTTAAGCAAGCCCCTAGAGCTTGGTACTCTAGAATTGATGACTATCTTCATGATCAGGGTTTTATTAAATGTTCTTTTGAGAGTGTTGTCTACAAAAAGGTTGTTGGGTCAGATTTCATCATCCTTTGTTCATATGTATATGATTTAATCTTCATTAGCACCTCATTTTCACTTATGGAGGAATTTAAAGAGGCAATGAAATCAGAATTTGAAATGTCTAATTTGGGAGAAATGCAATATTTCTTGGGGTTGCAAATTCAACAAACAACTGAAGGTATATCTATTTGTCAAGCTAAATATATTGAAGACATGTTGAAGAGGTTTATCATGCACAATTGTAAACCTGTGAGCACTCCTATTTTTGTTGGGAGTAAACTAATTAAAGATGATGAAAGTCCACTTTGTGATGCTACCCTTTATATATCTCTCATTGGTAGCCTTATGTATCTGACATCCACTAGACTAGACATTATGTTTGATGTGAGTCTAGTTGCTAAATTCATGCATCAACCTCACGAGTCCGATTGGTGAGAATCCAAAAAGATTCTCAAATATGTAGGTGGTACTAAATTTTATGGATTGTTTTATACCTCTGCTAATTATTCAAATGTTGTAGCATACATAGATGCAAATTGGGCATGCAGCTTGGATGATCAAAAGAGTACCTCTGGATATTTTTTTCTCTTTTGAGGAAACCTTATTTCTTGGAGCAGAAAAAAGAAACCCAATGTTGCACTATCTACAACAAATGCAGAATATCTTGTTGCATCATCAACAAGCACCCAAGCCATTTGGTTGTCAAGGTTGATGGAAGACTTAGGAATGGAAGTATGTAAACCCATCAAAGTTTACTGCAATAATCAAATTACTATCTCCATGACAAAGAATCCATTTTTCCGTAGTAGGAACAAACACATCGACATTCGCCACCACTTCATTAGAGAGCTTGTCCAACAAGATTTTTTTTTTTTTTTAATTTTGTAAATCTGAACATCAGCTTGCAGAAATTTTTACTATTAAAGTTCTTCCAAAGGATTGATTGGAGAAACTCAGATCACAGTTGGGAATCCTCAAACTTGACATTAATGGGGAGATTGAAGGAACTAATGCCTAATTTTTCTGCATATCTATGACAGGTGGAATCAATAAGTTGGGCAGCTTCTTCAATAACCATTTCTGCCATTTGCTATTTTGAAATTGCCACGTTTCTTGCCTTACATGTTGACATTTAATTTGCATTCGCTGCAATCAACTCTATTTATAGATATTGTAATTCCTGTTTATACAGTGGTGTTTAGAGAATTTTGTCAGTGATAAGTTTTTTGTGCTCTATTTTTACTGTTTGTTAACAGAGGTAATTTGTATTGTTTTACTGTTTGGAATAAATAAATTGTGACAGTGATTTCCAGAATTCATTATTTGAGTTCTACTTTTATTTATCATAAGCTATTGCTGATAATCACTGATAAAGTTTTCAAACATAGTTTTATTTTTGAATCTGTATTTTTTGGGCGTGACTGCTCAGTGAGCACTTAAATCCATTTTTCATATTCTTCAAGATTACTCTTCCATCCTATTCACTTTATTCTTTTTGTTTTCTTTAATTCCATGAAAGGCACTAGTTGATTAGTTTTTGTTATTTAATAAATACAAAAGCGAACTATCATATTATCTGAAAATTGTGCATCCTAGGAGGATTTTGTCACGATTAGCAATGAGAGTGATGGAAAGGATATCACGGTCGAGAGTGCAAGGTCTGGGTCTGATACATGTATGAAGTAAAAGGGATCAAATGCAAGTATGGAGATAGAGAGAGCACGATCATTGAAGCCTCATTGTTTCAGTTTCCCACTTATCACACTAATAGTGGTTGTGGGCATTAAAGGATGTGAATCAAAATGTCAGTTGGAGATAAATACTTATAGTTGAAATGGTATGTCGTACTCCATGTTTGGGTATTCCAGGGGTACGACCAAGTGAGTAAAATACAATCTACTTGGGTATTCTAGGGGTATGACCAACTGAGTAAAATACAATCTACTGAGAAAAATATAATGACCCTTAAATTTTTATTTAATTTTTATTATAATATATAATATTATTTATATTTTCAATTACTTAATGTAAAAATATTAAATATAATAAAAACATAAATAAAAAATTATTTATTGTTTATTATAACATAATATTATTTATATTTACAATTATTTAATATAAAAAATCATATAATGCATATTTTTCATAAAAAAAAGTTATTAATCACTTGGATTCAATTGGAAGTATATATGGATAAAAATTGATGGAGATGGACACTTTAAGATTGTCATAATGTGTACACGATTACATTGGGTTTATGTAGCTAGGTATATGTACTTAGGGTAGGGTACATGTATCTATATCAAGTATTTGGGTATTTATAAGGTATGTCTTTTGTTGTACTTTATATTGGATCCATGTACTCGAGACACCATCATAAAAAAATGGGTACTTATAGGCAGAATGGTATGTTGTACCCCATGTTCGGGTACTCGAGGGGTACGACCAACTCAGTAAAATGCAGTCTGGTGGGGAAAATGTAATGACCCCAACCAAACCTGAACTCATTTTTTGCTAACTGCATATGGAGTCTAGTTCAAGACTTATGTCAAACACTTTGCAACACTCTTCAAATTCCACTGAATATTGTCCAAATCTGGTAAACTGATTTTGCATTGATTTACAATGAATGCGTTTATGGTTTTGTGTTCAACACTCATGGAACATATTTTGATTACCAAATGTGCACATAAAAAATATACATATGTATTAAATACTAAGAAATACTCTCACATGATCCGAGGAACAGATTTGGCAATTTGCAATTTTTTATTGCTTCTTACAATAGCACAAATAAGTGTTTAAAATAAGATTTCAAGTGTACATTCAAGTCTCACTTTGAGTATTTGTTACAGCTTTATGGTACAATGATTAATCAAATTTTATGTTTCAAATTTTCAATGTGAATGTTCATTGTTCAAATAATCATTGAATCTATAATGATGAATCATGATTCGTAATTTATGAAGAAATCTGAAATATGCATGTATGAATTGATTGTAACATTTTATTATATATACAACACTCTCGATGTACCTAAATACTTTGTTTCAAAAAGTGGCATCCCTCTCCATCCTTGTAGGAGTACCCAAATTTCCTAACAACTTAGTTTTTTTTAAGGTATGATAAGAAACCATCTTTAAATTTTGGTATATAACTATTTCAATTCCTCGATCTTAGCATAGTCTAAGCCTTAGGTTTTGAAAATTTCAAATTATTGTATATTGAGATTTGAAGGAGGAGAAAAACACTATTTTTAAATGGTTGAACTCTCTCGTAATAAAGAAATTTATGAGAGTGGAAAATGTTCTAATTCTGATTCAATTTTTGAATGCTAAGTTTTATTAATTTTTTAATGGTGAAAAAATCATATAATGATAATAAATTATGTATAAAAATATTTATTTATATTTATATTTAAGATTTAAATATATTTATATAAAAATAATGTTAAATTAATATTATGTTGATAATTAATATTTACATTATATAATTATATTTATATTATTAATATAGTTATAACATTATTAATAAAAATTATTACAAATATTTACATTGAGAGGTGTTTACATTTATATTTTTAATGTAATTATAAAAATATTAATAAAATTTGTTTTAAATATTTACATTTATAGGTGCTTATATTTTAGAATTTGGGGTGGATTAACATCTAATATGCTTTTCTGGAAAATAAAAAATAACTGGTACTTGATGGGCTGAACTTTTGGGTCTTTGGGCCCTATTGAAATCTTCCCAAATGATGAGAATTCCATTGGTCAAAATATATGGTGATTCACAAATCATCATAAACTGGGCCAAGGGAGTCAATATACTCACCCCACCAGACCTATTTCACTGGTGTCGGGAAACAAAAAAGCTTATCACAAGCTTTCAAGATCTTACGTTTTGCCACATCTATCGTGAACACAACCGGAAGGCAGATAGTTTATCAAAAACAACTCTCTCACTAATTCCTGGTTATGGCTGTTTTTCGGAATATTTTGATGATAAATTGGTTAGTAACAACTCATTTCAGTTTTTCTGAGTTATGGCTACAGATAGGAGCAGTATCTTCTGTTTTTGCTCCAACTGTGAAGCTCTTTTGATATGCAGATCTGTCCCTATTGGTTCACGATAGATTGGGCCGACTGTACTAGATCACATATGATGAGAAAAATTTCTGATGGGAACACTTTATATTGTCGCCAACCCCTGGCAGAATCTAGATGGTCTTTCTCCTTTTTGAAAGGACCTTTTACTGTAACAGCTTAGTGATGTAGCCCTTTTGGGCGGGTATATTACAATGCCCTTTGATTCTTTTTAATAAGAATAACAAGGTCACGCTTTTTTCCTCCTGAAAAAAAAACTAGTAGTTGATGCATAAATAAATGGTAATTGAATTATACATAAAAGATTGTGTGGGGGACAACTAATTTAACTAGAAGAATGGGTGCAAGGATCAAATTTGAAGGGAAAGGTTATATTTTAATATGAAGAGTTAATATGTTAATAACCCTTCGTGATTGACAAGCTAAAAAACATATTCTTTTCATGTGAAAATAAAAAATGATTCAAAATTTCATAACCAAAACATATTAATTGCAAAAAAAAAATTTAACTTATATCCATCAAAATCATTTTTTTTCATAAGAATGAAATATACTCATTTTAATGATATACTCCCTTTAATAATATGGAATACCTCTTCAAAGTTTACTAAATTTTTCAAAAACACACATTTATATAAAACAAATCCATTTCATATTACTGTATAATTACTGTAAATATATATGAAAGAAAGCTAAAATTATTGTTAAAGAAATCCAAATTTATTGTGTAAATTTTATTAACATAATTTTATGTTATCAATTTATTTGTCTATAATTTATGCACTTTCATTTTATGCATTAATAACCACAACAAAAGGAAAGAAAAATATTTGATATAAATGTTATAAATTGATAAAAATATCTATTCAAATACAAATCTATATAAATATAAACAAAGACAAATTAATAAAAAAAATTACAAAACATTACAAACAAAACTAATAACCATTGCTCTGAATGGAAAAATTGATATGTTTGTCAAATTTTATAAAAACTAAAAATAAATTAAATATGCATTTACCTGGCACATATAATGGTTTGCAAAAAGAATTCTAGGTTGAGCAGGCAATACCCTTATGCTGGACAAAACTAAAAACAAATAAAAACATATAAATAAAATAAAAGAAATAATTAAATTTTATATATGTATGTGTGTGTGTATTTACCAGTTGCTCACACGGTACACCCAAACCGATCTGCTTCAAATGGAAGTCCTACCAATGCCATGGAGATTGAAAATATTGTAATTCATTCTAGAAAACCAGTAAACCCTGAATTTAAAGAGGAAATGTTAGATGAAAGAATAACAGACAGATACTAATACAAAATATTCAAACAAGAAAGTTGTTCAAGATGGAGGAATGAGAAATAAACCTTAACCTTTAAAATCTGATTTCCAATTTCGAGGTGTAGCAATTCACACTGCTAGTGGAGCATTTTACTGGTATAGCAACAGCTATGAGAACATGCACTGAGAAACTAGTGGAGCAATTGCGACTTGATCCATGGATGAAAATTCCACACATCCGCTATGAGAACAAGCAGATCGGATCTAGAGACTTCGGGGTTTACTTATGAGCCTATTATTGGATTTATTTTGGATTTATTTTGAGAAAGCTCTATTTTCAAAAATTATGAAAAAGAAAATAAGGGTTGAAAAAAAAATTTGAGAAAGTTTTTTTTCCAAAAATTATGGAAAAAAAGACTAAGATTTAAGAAAGTTCACTTTCTAAAATTATGAAAAATGCTAGCTAATGTGTTAAATAAATAGCTGATAACTTCATAAATAACTAAATTTATTTTATGTTTTAAAATTAGTAAAAACTGTGTTTTGAAATTAGTAACATACTCATAAAAGAGTAATATGAGTTTTTTTCTATAAATATATATTATTTTAACTAAATTATGTGTCTTAAAATTAGTAACATACTAGTAACATATCTATACAAGTTGGGATTTTTCTATAAACATATATTATTTTTACTATTTAACAAAATTTAAATAGTTTTGTTATAATATATATATTTATATATATTAAAAGTATGATATATTTTGAAAAGTTTAATATATTATAGAAATATTTAATACCAAGTAAATTTTTTTTTTAATTTCATTTGCATAGCAAAAAAAAAATTGCCCTTCTATGACCAGCTAGAAGGCTCTTGAAGGGCAATGACGACTTCAATTTTGATCCCTGAATGGGTGTCCCCCATTTAATTAGAAGAAGGCTAAGATGGCTAGTGAAAATAAACAATGGTAGCATAGAAAATGAGTGATGATAACAATGCATGAAGAACAAGAAAATGGATGATCACAACAATCCTTGAAGAACAAGTAAGAGATAACTTGTTAGTAACACTTCACTTTTAGCCTAGGCCACAAATTAAATTATTGTATTAATATAAAACAAATTTACATTTCAATTTGATAAAGAAACATAATCAAACGCCTAACCACATAAAATATATGACTATTATATTAACTAGTACAACCACTTAATTTGTGGTTGGTGAACATAGATAGATTGCAAGTTAGGTACCATGAATTATAGGTTATCTATGCATCAACTATGAGTCCACCCTAAATTATATTTTCAACTAGGATTTATTCATTTATCAACCATCACTTATTTTTTATATTATTTTTTATCTCTCACATTCTTCTAGTTGTGTATTATGAGTTGTTGGTTATTCATTCATCACCTACTAACTAACCATGCATTAGCTAAGAGTTATCCATTCACAAGCTACTAATTCTTTTAAAAAAAATTTTATAATTGTTTATTTGGAATTTTGAAGGACTACCAATAAATCAATCTCCATAGTACAAATTAATCTCCCTAGCACACATTTATCTGATCATCATTCATTGATAATCATTTATACATGAAAAGGTATACGTCATAATCTACCCCAAATCTCAAATAAAAAGGTGAATTAGACTAAAAATTGTTAATATGAAAGACTAAAAAAAAACATACATCTCTAACTTACATTACTTAATGAACAACTTTGAAAGATAACACAATATTTCATATTTACAAAGAAAATCAAAACAACTTTTATAATCCGACATCTGCATCCCTCCTTACAGCCATATTATAAATGGCTTCATCATGTAACAGAGAAACTAAAATGAAAATATCATTAGCCATGCCCTGAACTCAGACGCCAAAGGAGCATTCTCCCTCCAATATCAGCGCTTATCTGGATAACTAATCAGCTTAGCAAAGGATAAGACCTCCAGTTGCAATATCCTTCGTACCAAAATCGATTAGAAAAACGAGATCGCCGGATGTGAATGTGACTAATCGCATTCAAATTTCCACGGTTGTTGCTGACCTACACAGCGCCCAACTGTCACTGTTGATTCCCTTAAACTGCCTCGTTGAGGGGTTAAACATATAAGAGATCACCTGAGAGTTGAAGAGAGATCCGGTGACAAAAATGGAGTCACGCCACTGTGTAGCATACTTATGGAAGGGAATGTGTTGCGGAAGAGAAGTTACAAGACTCCAAACATTTTTCTCACGATTGTACTTCTTCACCCATCGTTCAATGAATACATACATGTCGCCAGAAAAAACAGTAACCGCGGCAGCTCCCCCTAAACCCCATATATCTTCCCACCTACTCCACGTTCCCGCACTCGGATCGAAAGTTTCTGCACTTATATCAAATGCATGTCCACCGAACACCATGAATTTACGTTGGAGGAAAAGAGCCTTGCATCCCTTACCGCGGTTTAGGATCATAGGAGGCAGATTTTCCCACTTGTCTTCCTCCACGTTATAAGCCTCTGCAGCAGCCAGAGGGTTGTTATGCTCGTCAAACCCGCCAGCGACGTAGACAAGTCCAGTGGAAGAAGAGACAGAGCAGGCAAAGAAGGATCGAGGTGTACGCATGTCCGCTCCTCGGCTCCATCTGGTAGACCCGAAGTCATAAATGTATACAGTATTCACCAGACTTGAGCTGGAGGGGTTGACTCTGCCTATGAGAACCAGCTTCCGATTGACAGCAACGCAGTGATAGCATAGTGTTAGTCGAGGACAGTGAGGATCATGAAGAGGAGAGAGCCTTTCCGAAGTGCCCTTCAGCGGGTCATATACCATTATCTCATACACGCGCGCGAGACCTTCAAAATGGTAGCGATTTATTAGCATCGCGCATGCTATAAGTTGCTGGCTCGTCCCATGGAGTTTTCTGTCTGTATAGAACGTAGGGCTACTGACCATAGCATTCCAGGTTTTGCACACAGCTTTCAGTTTACCATGTGCTTTGTAGGGCACTCTTAGCAAGCATTCTCGAACAAGTTCAATAGGAAGCACCTCCATGAAAGCACTTCAGCATCACCCGTGTCTTCAGGATCGTTTTACCAAAAGCTTTACATGCAGCTTAACAAAAAGGCACAAACTTGAAAGTGAGCCAAGCCTGGGAGTTAATTACATTCAACATGGATATGGGTTTATATGCACAAATTTGAAAAAAACTAACACAGCCAGTTAACTTTCATTTAACTTGTGGTTATAAAAATAGAAATTTAAATGCCATCAATAAGTTATATAGTTATATATTACTTGTTGTCCATTGATAGATGTAATTATTATTATCTATGCCTTCGCTATATATTATCCACAAACAGTTGCTTATCCATGTTATTTATGCTATCAACTATTTATTTTGATATTCAGCTTCTTTTTATTGTTTATTTCGACACTAATCATAAAATCAATATGGACATTAATAGGTGCTAAGTCACATCAAATTCTAAAATATAAATACCTATTAATCTAATAAATAAAATATAATTGATAATGGGCAATTCATGGTTAGCAACTTGTTTAACTAGAAAAACTAGTAATTACAATTACACATGAAAAATAGGTAACACATAATTTGAGATAATTTGTTAATTGTACTGAACTTATAACCTATCACGATTCTTTATATCATTTATTAAAAACATTAAATTGTTAGTAATACTAAAGTTGTGGCCTATTAAGTTATATCAATTATTGATGATGATGATGATGGTTAATGTTGAAACTTTGGACCATCGGACCTAAAGAAACAAATTAATTAGTTTTTTTAAAATTTTTATTCCTTTATTCAAAGAGCTTGGTGAAAAGCCTCTTGAACTCACTATAATTTTGACATTTAGCTAAAAGGCTAGGAAGGTTGGTATTGCAACAAAGATTGTGAAATTGAGATCTAATGTGAGTGTAGGTAGGGCACTCTAAGAGAAAGTGGTTTTCATCTTCAATGTTCCTATTCTCACAGAGACCACAGATTCTTTCCACCCATGGTGTTGGAGCTCATGAGAGTTTGTTCTTATCTTGGATATTAAAAACCTATCAACTATTATTTATTCATAACTTAAAAATGTATTAGTGATTTGATTCACAACCTTCATTATAATATAATAAGTTTAGCTTTATTGTAGAAAATATTTAAATCTAAAATATAAATTTGAGTGTTGAATATATGTTTATAGTTATTAAACATGATAATTATATTATAACAACTAAACTTATTTAGTTTCCATATTTTTATATAAAAAAATACAAAATAATTATTAAATACATTTTTATTTAACAAATTATTAAATATAAGTTTACTTGTTAAAGCATAAAACCTTTAACATATAAATCATCAACACATAATTTACACATTACCACAAATTAACACTTTGACATTTTATATGTTACAATCATACCAAAAAAATAGTAAAATGTATTATGAAAGATAACATAATTATACTGTAAAACATACTATGAATAATCTAAAGTTTAATACATTTTAACATAAAAATCATCAACACATAATTCACACATTACCACAAATTAACACTTTGACATTTTATATGTCACAATCATAAAAAGGATAGTAAAATGTATTGTGAAAGATAACATAATTATACTGTAAAACGTACTCTGGATAATCTAAAGTTTAATACACATGGATACTATTAAATACAAAATAATATTTTATTTTATTTTATTGGTAATTCATTTTTTCTAGTTTTTCGTAATTTTGATAATTATATGTTTAAATATTAATATTTAGTAAAGAAATAAAACATTTAATATGAATATAATGATATTTATGTTATTCATATAAAACAATTTATTTAAAATTTATGTTATTTAAAAATAATTTTGAATATTTTTATAAATTATTTACCTTTTTCAAAATTAAAAAACATGGATTAAGTTACATGCAAAAGCTGTAAAATAAAGAGTAAGTAAAGGCCATACAAGAAGGACAATATTCAACCATTTTTTTGGTGTGTTAAATGTTCATTACTCCTTGAATTCAAAGGCAAACCAAATGGGCAAGAAACATTCACTTGACTCCATCATTTGAAACACTAAATGAAGTTTTTAGCATAAAAGAGGTCCAAGTCATGTGAATGCGAGAAGGAGGTAGTTCCAATTTATAAGCAATAGAGCTAATCTTTCCAAAAACCTTATATGGCCCATAGAACTTTGGAGCCAGCTTTTGATGCCCTTTGATTTTCAGGGAGGATTGCTTGTAAGGCTGCAGACAAAGAAAAACCATATCACCGACTTGAAAGGTGGGCTCAGAACGGTGCTGATTGGCCTGTTGTTTCATGGGATTTATTGCCATGTGAAGATTGTCCTACAGAATGTGAAGAATCCGATCTCAGTTTCAAAGAACCATGTCAACTGCATGAACTAGTGAACTGTTGGGGGTGTATGGAAGGAGCACTGGCGGTGCTTGATCATAAACTGTTTTATATGCAGTCATTTTAGATGTAGTATGGTATGAAGTATTGTACCACCATTCAGCGAGAGGGAGCCACTTTTCCCACCGATGTCGTTGTTAAGAGGTGAAGCAACTAAGGTAAGTTTCCAAACATTTGTCGATGACTTCAGTCTATACATAGGGTTTATATGTACAAATTTGAAATAAACTATTACCAACATAGTCACTTAACTTGTGGTCATAAAAATAGAAAGTTAAATGCCACAAGTTATATACTAGCAACAACCATATTACTAAGATTAATATGTTTGAAATACACCAAGAGGTATATATTTGACATATTGATAATGTCTTTTTTACTAAAGAATGTGTCAATTACTTGCATCTAATAACTAAGTTAATATAACAACCACTTAATTTATGGTTGTTAAGGTCATAGTTGAAGTTAGGCTCATAGTTGTATCATTATTGGAGTTAAGCTAATAGTTAATTTAAAAGTTAATATAAACTTAGACTAATCCTTATGCACATTAACTCGACTCCCAACTGCAAGATGGTGTTCCACATAAACTGCACATTACCTAAGTGATTGTTCTTGGTGCATGGTTTCATTGCAATGAAGGTCAACTTCTCATGCTAAGAGATGGAGTTCATCTAAATTTAATTTAATAGTTGTATCACTATTGGATTAATCTAATAGTTATCCAATATAACCACGATTAGAGTTGAAGTTAAGCTAATAGTTGTAGAATCATTGGAGTTAAGCTAATAGTTGTATCTAATAGTTAATATAATATTTATCCAATATAACCGTGATTAGAGTTCAAGTTAAACTAATAATTGTAGACTCATTGGAGTTCAGTAGCAAGTTAATAGTTGTATCTAATAGTTGATTTATTTAAGCTAATATATTGGAAATTGCACTTAAGTATTTAAGTCATGGTTGGAGTTGAAGTTAAGCTAATATTTGTATCATCAATATATTTAAGCTAATAATTGAATAGTTGTATCTAAAAGTTTGATTTTTCCAACTATCACAAATTGTACTTACGAGATGTTAACTAAGTTATTTTTTTTATTTTTTTGAAATCAAGTTAATTATGAGTTAGAATAACCTCCTTTAAAAATAATCGAAAACCTAATTATATCTATATGGAAAACCTAAACAGGTAATACGAATTGTATATTAGCTAGATTCCCACATATGAGATGCATAAGTTTATTAGGAGTTTGGAGGAGTTTATTAGGAGTTATAGGAGTTTGACTCTTACATGACTGCAAATTAGCTAGACTCCTAGATGCCAAATGTACTTTGACTAAGCCTTAAGTTATTAGAGTTGAAGTTAAGCTAATGGTTGTAGAATCATTGGAGTTAAGCTAATAGTTAAATCCAATATAACTGTGATTAGAGTTGAAGTTAAACTAATAGTTCTAGAATTAATGGAGTTAAACTAATAGTTGTATCTAATAATGGATGGAGTTAAGCACATAGTTGTATAGATAATAATTGAATATTTGAAGATTAATTTTAATTTTTACAAATATCACATGTTAATTAAACTATGTTTTATTTTTTTGAAATTATTATTATTAATTTTGGACAAAGCCCATAAAATCAATTTGGATGGTACCCTTGCCTCATTCTCGTTTATCTTGGACGACACCCATAGAATCAATATGGACAGTACACTTGTCTCATTCTCGTCCGTAGATGAAAAAGAATATATGGTAGTCCACCCCAAAATTCTAATATATATATATGCCTATCGATGTAATTAATAATATTGTATTACAAAATAATAAAAATATATAAACTTCCCATACACTCGTAATTGTTACAATGCTAGATACCCAAGGAAATATGATGACTTTTTAAAGATGAATGATAGTAGTATTTCAAGGATAAACTTTATAGTATTTGAATGCATAGGAAGACATTGTAATAATGGATTGATTTTCTTGCAAAACACATATCAATGTATTTCCTAACCTCCTTTAAAAAGAATTAAAAACTTAAACATGTAATACAAACTGTATATTAGCTAGACGCACAACTACGAGATGCACGAGTTTATTAGGAGTTTGGAGGAGTTTATTAGGAGTTCCAACGATTTTATTAGGAGTTAGACTCTTACATGAATGCACATTATCTAGACTCCTAGATGCCAAATGCAATTGGATTAAGCTTTAAGTGATTAGAGTTGAAGTTAAGCTAATAGTTCTAGAATCATTGGAGTTAAGCTAATAGTTGTATCTAATAGTTATTCAATATAACTGTGATTAGAGTTGAAGTTAAGCTAATAGTTGTATCTAATAATCGAATATTTGAAGATTAATTTTAATTTTTACAACTAAAACTAAGTGTACTTATCACATGTTAATTAAGCTATTTTTATTTTTTTGAAATTGTTATTTATTAACACCTATAGAATCAATCTAGACACTACACTTGTCTCATTCTCGTTTAACCTTGGACTACGCCCATAGAATCAATTTAGACAGTACACTTATCTCATTCTCATCGGTAGATGAAAAATCATAGATGGTAGTCCACCCCAAAATTCTAAGATATATATACACCTATCGGCGTAATTACTTGTTTTTCATGCATAATTGTAATCATTATTGTTTATGCCTTAGTTATATATTATCACTGGCCTTCTTCTAGTTAAAGAGGTCGTTGCTAGAGATAGTTGGTTATCCATGCTATCTATGCATCAACTAGTTATTTTGATATTCTGTTTTTTTTAATTGTTTATTTCTAATTTGGAACAACTCACTAGCCATAAAATCAATGTGGAGATTAAGAAAAGCATAGATGCTAGTTCACGCCAAATTCTAAAATATAAACACCTATCGATCTAATAAAGAAAAGAATAAAAAAAAAAGAATTGTTAGCTAGCTAATGCATGGATAACTCTTCACTTATGTATGATAACTAGAACGAGTGATTACAACTACACATAGAGAATAAGTAATAAAAAATTTGAGATAGTTTGTTAATGATACTTAACTTGTAACCTATCACAATTCTTTATATCAATTAGTAAAAACATTAAATGGTTAATAATACATAAGTTGTGGTTTATTAAATTATGTGAGTTATTAAAAACTCATTAAATATTATTTATTCATAAACCTAAAAATACATTAATGACTCCATTCACAACACTCATTATAATAAGTTTTTCCTTATTGTAGAGATCTAAACCTAAAAATATAAAATTGAATGGTGAATATATGTTTTTAGTTATTAAACTTGATCATTAGAGCTAGAGCTTTATATATATATTATTAAATACCTTTTCATTTAACAAATAATTGAATATAAGGTTATTTGATAAGGCATAAATTCTTTAACATAGAAATCATTAACACATAATTCACACTATTAGCACTTTGACATTTTATAGGTCACAATTATAAAAAATAAAAGTAATTCACACATTAATACATGATTAGCATTTTGACATTTTATAGGCCACAATTATAAAAAGAAAGGATAATAAAATTTATTATGAAGATAACATAATTATATTGTAAAATGTATTATGGATAATCTAAAGTTTAATATATATTTAATTAGCAACAATTATATTAATATGATTAATATGTTAGAAATACTTAGAGAGGTATATATTTGACACATTGAAATCTATATTAAATTACTAATGCATATTTTTATATTGCATTGAGCTTATCACTTTCACAACATATTATCTAGCTTATTGTTTTCATGATGTTACATTGCCAAATAGAAAGTTTATTGAGCGATCAATGGACTATCACGTTCACCTAATAGTTTTTTATTACCACTTCGTCCAAATTTAATTGAATAGTTGTATCACTCCAATAACATAATAGTCATCTAATAATTAATATAATAGTTATCCGATATAACCGCATTAGAGTTGAAGTTAAGCTAATAATTATAGAATCATTGGAGTTAAGCTAATAGTTGTATCTAATAGTTAATTTAAAAATTAATATATTAAGAAGTGTAATTCAAATAAAAGTCATGATTGGAGTTTATGTTTAGATATATATTAAATATAATACTAGCATAATAAATATAATAAATTTTATTATCATATTTTTTATTATCTACTAACAAATAATATTATATAAAATATTAATTAAATAATATATCATTTTTTTCGGATGCAATAATATGGAATCTAGTTGGTAATATTGAACATCGAACCTTGTAACATGATGTACTGTCATAAATTCTATTGTGGTATTATTTTCTATAAGATAAAATTAAAATTAAATTAAATTTTGATTTTGATTTTGATAAATTTTCTTTTCTAAGTTGTGGAAGGAGATTGCGTCGCAGTAAAAGTGTTATCATTTCTCTCTAAAGGAGTTCAACAGTTCTTTAATGATGCAATTATGAGATTGGGAATGAATGTAATATAATTCAATTTTTTTTATTTGTCTATAGGGACATTTGACACTCAAAAGAAAAAAATGTATGTTGTTTAATAAAATTCATGTAAGGAGTTTACTAATACACTAGCATATATCCAAATCCTAGGCTCTATCAAGGGCCAAAAGGATCAAATATAATATTTTTATTATATTAAATATCATTTATGGTCAACATATAATATTTTTTATTTTGTTAGGAACTAACATTACAACTATCTCCCCTATATATGGTTTTTAAACCATGTGCAAAGCCCTCCTAAAACCATGCCATGGGTTGTTTAGGAGGCCCTACACATGGTTTTAAAACCATTTGCAAGGCCCTCCTAATCCATGTACAATAAAACCATGGATTGTTTAGGAACATTAGAGCATCTCCTCCATAATAGTTTTTTTGTGACCTACATTTATTTTGGTGGATAATTAAAATTTTATTTTTTATTATTTTGTTAGTAACAAAAGTTACTCGACAAACGTTGTTTTTTTGGGGACATTTATTTTGGCGAATAATTAAAATTTTATTTTTTATTATTTAGTTACTAACAAATGTTACAAGATCTCCCTCATATTAGGTTGTTTGTTGGCCAACATTTATTTTGGCCGATAATTAAATTGTTTTATTTATTATATAGACAAATGTTACAAGATCTCCATAATTGTTACAACATCTCCCTCATATTATTTTTGGCGGACATAATATGGACAAACATTACATCCACAAAAGTTACAAGATCTCCCTCATACTGGGCTGTAGAGCACCTATCGACGCAAAGATGAGGGTATTTAAGACATATTTTAAAGACAAAATTAGTATTTTGTTTTAAAAAAATTTGTTCAATTGATTTTGTATTTTGTGGAAATGTTTAAGAGGATTTTTTTTAAGACTAGTATTTTTTTTTAAATATAAATTTTATATGTTTTTTTTAACTCGTTACTATTTTTTTATTAGAAAACTCATTTTTATGAAAAAAGGAAACAAAATTAAAGTTTACATAAATCTTTTTCCAATCTTTGATTTCTAGTTTTTTTCCATTTTCATCTTGCACAAACCCTGAGCTGAAATCGATTGTTATTGTCATTGTTAAGCTTGTGTTAATTGGCCATGGACACTACTGCACAATTTCTGGGATTGGATGAAGATTTTGAAACGGTTAGCAGCCAAAAATATTACTGGATTTCGTTTACTTCCCAAGTTACCGACTTATTCCAACACGAAGCCTCGGTCGGGATCATGGAAATTTATGATGTGGATGTCTTTAAGGTGAGATTGTTTTTACGTTTACATAGAATATATGCTTAGCTTGTCTTTTCCATGTTTTTTCATTCTGTAATTTTTTCAATATCAAGTTTTTTCTGGCACTCCCTTTGGGTTTGGGGGTTGACTAGCCTTGTAAGCCCTGATTAGGAGTCTCATTTCCCCCAAAAAGAATAAATCTATTTTCTGGGGCTCTTTCTTCATAAAAAAAAATGGAATTGTTAAGATCATGTGATCCTAAATATCTTGCAGGTAGATGATTGGCTCTTGACACAAGTTTCTTCTTGGTTTCAATAACTATACTTTGATACATCTAGTCGTGTTGGAGCTTTGGTAAAGATTGATGAATCTTTCTTTTTCTCTATGAATCTGTACCATGATTCCTTCATTTCACAACTGCAACCTTGATTTCATCTGGTAATGCAATCTCATTCTCATTCAAATGATTTAGTCAAATGATTTAGTTCATTTTTTTAGGTACGAATTGAGAATTTCATAGTCCATTATAGTTTGATAAACCATGTCCTGCATTAATCAATGCCATTATTCTTATCTCTGTTAGTTGCTTAATCCAAGATCTCTTGGTTGTTGGGCGTTCTATTTCCCAAATCGCTGCCTACACTTCCCTTTATTGAATTAGTGTCTTGTGGAATTTCATATAAATTTTCCATGAGGTTGTGTGTGAGTTCTGATTATTACGAGTAGAGTTACATATTATAAGATTGGTGGATGAATGATGTTTCCAGAATTATTTGAGTATGAAACTACAAGAAACTTAAGCTATTAGAGCCCGAAGCTATATTTCTTGGGTCGAAACCAAAGAAATATTTTTCTTTTCAAATATTAATTTCTGGGCTAAGCTCTTTGTTGCAGGACGTCTTTACACAGTTATGCCACTTTGTTATTGAGACATATCACACCCTATATTTGAGTAGAAAAATTTTCACAGGGTTATCCAACACCATTCTCTTAGAAAATGGACTCTAAAAACAGAAGGAGGTGGACTGCCTCCGGTTCAAAATATTCCAGTCTCAGTCAAGAGGTGCAAGGAGTTTCGTGGGGTTACAAGGTAGTTTTTGTTTTTTGTTTTTCTTTTTCTAACGGCCTTGTTTCTTTACTTTCAAATTTAATGATATTGATGCTTTCGCTGAGGTTCGAAGCCCATCTATGAAATGGAAGCTGGAGAAAGCTGGGAACTAAGCGAAATGGCAGACAAGGTTTGTTCAAAATTTTTTAATCAAAGTTTACTGAGTCAATTTTTATTTCATGGAATATTTTGAATCCCTTCTCGACTTTAGTTCAATTTTTTTAACGAAGTTTACACAACCAAATATTCTTAATGCGATATTTTTAATCCTTTAGCGTTTTCATTTTAGATATATTGTGTTTAGTTTGATGGTATTTTCCTTTTTTCTAGCTTAGCTTGAAATGTTCTCCATATATATGTAGGCCAAGTTTTAATTTCTTCATGAGGATCGCTTGATTTCTCATCAGTGGTTAAGGAGTTTGTGTGGCTCAAGAACAAACATACTACGCAGCATACCAGTGAATTGCTAGACTAACTTTTTGTGAAACAATTTGCATTATAACGAAATTTGTTTAAATCTATGTTTGGGCACCATCGTTTTGTATTGCTTAGAATAAGATATTTTAGACTCATTTCTGAAAAATATCGTGTTCATATGACTTCTAAAATAAAGATTAAAAAAATGTTGTACATTTCCTCGTGGAATCTGCATTTCAATCCATTTTTTTTAAGGCTACGCAATAGTAATAGTGAGATTATGCCTTTCACTATTCCCCGTTCTGGTAACTTCCATGTATGTTGCGTCAAGGAAAATGGTATGCTCAGCTGATAGGCTTCTGCAACGAAAGGCTACGATCCTCTTTTAATGACTGTGATACATTATCTATCACTGTTTGTTGTTTCCATTGTGTATTATTGTATGTCCATTTACAGGTTGATTTGAAGGCATATGTTCTTCCATAAAGGTTTTAAGCAACGACTACCTTCATGTGAATCAATTTCACGATTCCTTCCTCTCGCACGGGACAAACTCTTGCAATCATGTACGTACTCACTAATACAAGATGAGGGTGTTTAAAACCTATTTGAAAAAATTAGTATTTTGTCTTCAAAATTTTGTTCAATTGAATTTGTATTTTGTGGAAATGTTTAAGACGATTTTTTTAAGACGAAATTAGTATTTCTTTTTAAATATGATTTTTATTTGTGTTTTTTTATTAGTTACTATTTTTCTTAGAAAACTCATTTTTATGAAAAAGGAAACAAAATTAGAGGAAAACAAAATTAAAGTTTTACATAAAGCTGGATTTTTAGTTTTTTTTTCAGCTATATTGTAAATCAATATGTTGGTGTTTTTATATTAATTATGACAATTCTTTAAGGTGTTATTAGTTGACATAACATTTCTTTTAGCTTTTACACAAAAATATACATATTTTTCTTCCTTATTTAAAGGCATTAGCTCAATGGTAGAGCGTTTGCTTTACACAACATAAGATTGGTGGTTCAATTCCACTATGTCCTTCCAAAAATCAATACAATTTAAGATATTGTAGTTTATTTTTTAAGAAAATAGTATTTAGATAGATAAAAGAGACTTTTGAGACAATATTTCTGTAAATTGTCTCAACTAGACAATTTACATAGATGGTGATATTAAGACAATATTTGTGACAATACTTTTATAAATTGTTTCAACTTAAGACAAGAATAAAATTGTTTATTATCTTAAAATTTTGTATTTAAGTGGGTGCCTTAAACTATTGGCTTAAATTTAAGACAATAGTTTAAGACACTAGTTTAAGACACTAGCTTAAAGACAATATTTAAGACAATACACAATTTATTTTTGTTCTTAAGTTGAGACAATTTACAAAAGTCTTGTCTCAAATAATGCCTTAATACCCCTTTGTATGTAGTAGTGGTTCCACATGGTAAATAGGACGATCTTCTTTCTAGAGTCCATCATAAACACTTGGTATCTCTACGAAGCTACTGTAATCAGTGCATGAAGCTTATGCTAATTTACGAACACATGTTTGTAGGTTCCCTAAGTGAACGCATTTATTGTAAATATATTGCTTGGTTTGATTGAGTTGCTACATATTAATATCAATACTCAATATCGCATAAAATATGCTTGAATCTCGATGTATTTTAATATCAAAACACATAAGTTGTCACAACTACTTCATGTAATTTTATAGCAGATGATATATTTAAACTGGTGTATGTCAGGTTTTCCAGCGAGAAATTGCCTGAACATTTGCACTGAATTGGAATGAGGTCTGCTTGATTTAGGGGCAGAGGCTTCGAATAATCCTTTACCGCTGACATATTACTCAAAGATGTGATGAGGGTTGGCTCTGTGTTGAAGAGTGCACTGACTTTTTGGAGTGACATGTAAAGGGTCTGAGCTCGATACAAGGTATATGTTTCAAATTTTTAGCAGCGTCGTTGTAGAGGTACCCCGAATAGACAACGTGATAATTGTTGTAGTGCAACTGCAAATAACCCATTATTGAACACATATATAATTCTTGGGAATTGAATTAACCAAACACCGATGATAATAGAAACATAAAGAAGACTACTGTCCTTGTAGAGTATTTCGAGAAGGCAGTAATTAGAGGGAGTAATGTATGGGCTTTGGGTATTAGGGAATATTACCTAAACATGTAATATTAACTACATATTAGCTAGGTTCCCAACTACGAGATGGAGGAGTTTATTAGGAGTTTGGAGGAACTTATTAGGAGTTCAAATGATTTTATTAGGTGTTTGACTCTTACATTACTGCACATTAGCTAGACTCCTAGATGTCAAATGCACTTGGACTAAGCCTTAAGTGATTAAAGTTGAAGTTAAGCTAATATTTGTATCTGGGCGAAAACATGAAGTTAGGAAACACTTTTACTTGTTTTTTGACAAAACAAATTGCAAAATTTTATGTTTTTCAATTTCAACCCCTTCAAACCAATATCTCCCTTAGGAATTTCACCTTGAAGTAAACACAAATGTTTTAGAGAATTGAATTAGCTACATACTCATATTTAAAAAAAAATTTAACAGACAGTGGGGCAAATTTCGCGGGCGCCAATGACATATACTTTAAAATTTTAAGTATGAATAATGCGTGACCTTTGTGTCCTACATTTTTAATAGAGATAGTTATTTATTTTAGGGAAACGAAATGTATAATCATAATCTACACTCATTACAATTGTGCATGGACTATATGTTGAGGATTTTCAGACTTTTACGCTAATTTTTATTATTTATCGAAATAACATATGTACCAAAAACGGTGCCTTATTGTCACATGTTTTTGTCGTCTCATTTTCTTTCAAATGTGACTCTTATCAAAAAACTAAAATCACCCTTTTGAATAGGACACTGCAAGGAACAACCTTGTGATTTAAAAAAAAACAATTTTCTTCGTCTTCGTGATGATATTGAATTTTCATTGTCACAGATTTTTAAGTCACTAATTTTTTTAATGATAAAGTTTAGAAAAAAAATAGTAAAAAATAGAAATCCTAAATGAAATTAAAAAATATATATATGATGAGAAAATAGATTGAATGATGAATCTACTGGTATAAACTTCGACAGGTAATTCTCATTTTTTGTAGTGTTTCAACCTTGCTAAAGTGAGAGATTCTTGAAAACTGTAGAAATGGTCCTGGAAATGTTGACTAACAACTCTCAGCTGAGAAAATCTCTCGGGCGAGAGTTATTTTCGCTCTAAATCTAACCCAAAGTTAAGCAAATCTCTCGTCCAAAAGTTGTTTTAAAATCTCAAACGAAAACATAAAATATATCTCGGCCAAGAGTTTTGTCACATAATGCTTCGAGAATCTTTTAAGGGGCGACACATTAAACTCCTGTGATTTCGACTGGATTCCAAAACTTCTTCGTTGAGAGGTGTACATATAGGCTCTCGTCCAAGATATTTTTCATCAACCTCTCAATCGAGAATTGTTAATTTGTTTTTCAGCTAAGAGTTTGCAAATATTTTTTCCATCGAGAGTTTGCAGAGCATTTTTTAGCCGAGAGTTTGAAGAGTGTTTTTCAGTCGAGAGTTTGAAAATTTCTTGTTCAGTCGAGAGTTTTTATATCTATATTGCATCCAAGAGTTCACATATCAGAGTTTGCAGATCTGGTGAGATTTCACATTATCAAAGTTCTTTAGGCCACACAATCTTGTTTTTTATCAAGGTATTTTCTTTAACCCCTGTTTTGGCAGGCTCTTATTTTTTTCATCAAACACCTTCTGTGAAAACTAAGATATCCTTCTTGACAAGATAGAGCATGGTAGTTTCAGATTATTTTTATCATTCACCCATTAGGTATGGCAAGCATTTTATGAAGGCCACCTGAGCCAGTTTCCCAACACTAGTTATTTTCATGACTTTCTGCAAAGTTGATCCTGAAACCCTATTTGGGCAGATCCATAACTTCTTCCTCAAGAACCTTCAAGTCGATCTGAAGATGTAGAAAGGTAGAAAAAAAACCCATATACACAATGACCAAATGGTGTGTTAATTTTATTCAACCCACAAGCTATGGCAGGCATTTCCCTAAGGCCACTTAGGCAAATTTGCTACTTTGATGTAAAAGCAACTTGAACCCTTGTTTTGGTAGGCTCTTAATTTTGTCGTCAAACACATTATGTGAAAACTAAGACTATGGAGAGATATCCTTCTTGACAGAGCATGGTAGTTTCATATTATTTTTATCATTCACCCATTAGGTACAGAAGGCATTTTCTCAAGGCCACCTGAGCCATTTTTCCAGCACTTGGTCATTTTCACGACTTTCTCCAAAGTTTATCCTGAAACCCTATTTTAGCATATCCATAACTTCTTCCTCAGACACTTTCAAGTCGATCTGAAGATGTGGACAGGTAGACAAAACACCCATATACACAATGACCATATGGTTTGATACGTTTCTTCAACCCGTAAGCTATGGCAGGCATTTCCCTGAGGCCACTTAGGCAGATTTGCTACTTTGTTTTAAAAGCAAATTGAACCCCTTGTTTTGGCAGGCTGTTAATTTTGTCATCAAACACCTTCTGTGAAAAATAATACTATGGAGAGATATACTTCTTAACAAGCTAGAGCATGGTAGTTTTAGATTATTTTTATCATTCACCCATTAGGTCTGGCGGGCATTTTCCCAAGGCCACTTGAGCCAATTTTCCAACACTCAGTCATTTTCAGGCCCTTTCTCAAAAATTTATCCTGAAACCCTATTTTGGCAGATCCATAATTTTTTGATCATACATGCTTAATACAAACTAAGATAATGTTTAGGTAGAAAAATCAATAGAGTACAGCTTGACCATATGCTATGGGCATTTACTTTAACCTATGATTTATGGTGGGTATTTTCTTGAGACTACTTCTAGGTAATTTTACTTTCTCTACTGCAAAACCTTGTTTTGGCATACCTATAAGTTTTTCCTCAGAAGCGATTAAGGAAACCTTAGACCTTGAATAGATATCCACTTCAACAAGCTATAGCATGGTATCATGGTGTGGGAATGTTAGTCAAACCCTTAATTATGGAGGGAATTCTCTTAGATTACTTTTGACTCATTTTTCCATACATAGTCAATTTCCAAAGTTTTGAGAAACTTGCAATTCATATTCCAGAATGATGTTAGGTTTCAACACTGACTTAGTGATAGCACCAGAACACAATCATGTGTCTTTCCAGCTACATAACACATGCCACATCATCATACTTTCCATGTCAGCAAGTTTCCTATTTATGTCATTCAAATTTGTCTTTCACTGAGTTTTGCCCTGCCAGATCATGTCCTTGCTTATGCATTTGTCATTACTAAACTCCTTTGACATGAATGACAACCACATTCAACAATTTGCTAAATTTTTCATACAATAGTGCTTAGCATATTACTCTTGTTGGGTCTTGTTGTTATATTTTTTTCAATGTATGTATTTAACTCTCAATTCTCATTTCTTTTCATGCATTGGATTTTAGGTTTTCATTCCTTCAACATGGGAAATTGAAGGAATTGTGAAAGAAAATATGATTGCACTAGAACTGATGAAGAGGCAAGGAAAGAGAAAAAGCGTGAAAACATGAGAAAGTTAAGAGAAAAAAGAGCAATGGAAAGAAATCTGGAGGCCCTTGGCGGTGACGAAGAAATGAAAAATTTGAACCTCGCACATGGTGGTGATGAAGGAATGCAAATTGTCGAGGAACATGTTGATGAAAGAAATCAAGAACATGGAGGTGACAAGAAAATGACAAATGTGGAGCAAACTATGGGTAGCGTCAATATTGAGACCATGATTGGTGAGTAAATAAATTTTGATATGTTTATAAATTACTTTATAATATATCGACTTATATACATATTTGATTTGAAAGTTCACAATTAGATAAATTTATATATTTATTTTTATGCAGGGTCGACATCCAACATACAACATCCTACCACACTTACCAATTCACATAGATTAATTAGAAGCTGCAACAATATCGTCATTGTCGATACGTTTTTGGAGAATATGGATTTAAGTAAAATTGAACAAATAGGACCTCCGATGCCTAATCATACAACTTGTTATAGAGTAAAAAAGATAGTCAAAGAATATTTTGAAGGTATTTCTATCATAGAACAAGCTCAATTGTTGAATATGTTGTTAAAGAAAAAATGTCTAAGAAATGCAATGACATTATTGGGCATTAAAAATGTCAAAGAGGCTAAATCAAATGAGATTGTATCACAAAATTTGACATCGGTCCTTGCATCACTTGAAAAAACACGATCTCATAATTACATGGTTGCTCGTAAATATATTCTAACAGGGGTTGTGGTGAAAAACACTGTAATTTGTTGTCTACTACTGCAAGAATGTTAAAAACATCAAGAAAATTTTTATGGAAGCATAAAAACGTTAGGGTTCAATTAGATGAGGATGATGAAGTTGCATGTTGGGGTGTTATCTGTAGGAAACCTTATCAAGATAGACTTCTAGATAATGTGAGAGACAGGGTGAAAGATTTTTGGCATTTAAACTCTCGTGTACTACCAAATGAAAAGGATGTTGTACGATGTCGTATATCGAAAGGAAACTATGAAACTAATGCCAAACACATAACAGAGATCACTCAAGTGGAAATTTTCAAAACTTTTATGGAGAGTAATGTTGATGCGAAGATAACCCTTAGCACATTTGTGAAGCTTAAACCATGGTATGTTAGGCCCATCGTTGTTCATGACACATGTTGTCGATGCCATGTAGAATTAGAATTATATTATGAGACATTTCTATATTTTGGCATGCAATGTTGGCCAAATAACCCCCCTCCTGCGATTGTTCATGAATTTGTATCTAAAATACTATGTGTGTGAGGGAATGATCAAGTATTATATAAGAAACAATGCGTCGGAGGTAAAAAAATGTGAGGAATGTTTTGATTTGGCCTTTTTTAATACTAACTACCACATTGATGGAAATGACCCTCAAATATCAAATCTCATTGTGAAATGGAAGAGATATGAATATGTTGATTATACTCCTATTATAGATTCAACAACAACATCAAGAAAGATTAATTTAGTTGAAAGTGATATCTCTTCGATAGATTTTATGAATTTGTTGAGGGATCAAATATATAAATATATCAAGCACTCTCACTCAACACGATTGTAGGACTTACAGTTCAAGCAATCACGAGATGTATTTGGAAAAGGAACAATATTATCCATTGAATATTTTGCTGAAAATTACACTTTCACTCCTCAAAAGGAGATACAGAGTGAGAATTATCTTTCAGATTAGGTATCTATACTTGTTCATATTATGTATAGACATGCAGAGCTTGATGTCGATGGTTTTGATAGCAATGAAAATAATTGTGAAGTGATTAAGGGGTATCATTTCTACATTAGTGATGATCGTACACATGGTACATGTTTTGTCCAACATTGTTTTGGTATGCTTTATAAATAATTGTCAAGACGAAAGGTCACTTTTAAGGAACATTGGGTGTGGTCAGATGGTTTTGCTGGTCAATTTAAATCAGCATGCTCATTCTTATGGTTTTCTCGCCTTCATAGAAACACAGATGTTTTCCACACATGGAGATTTTTTGAAACAAGATATGGAAAAGGAGAACATGATGGTGTTGGGGCCTGTGTGAAACATGCACTCAGGAGATATCAAATGAATCACTCTGCTTCTCACCTTGAAAATTCAAATGATGTTGTTAATTGGTGCAAAAAAAATTTGAGCCATGAATTCAATGAAAGGATGGGTAATGTAAGAAGGTTTTTCTGGAATATTGCAATGGGTGATGTTGACAGATCAATTCCACATAATTGTAATGCAATCCCGAAAACAAGGGGCTTACAGTCCATTAGGAGTAAGAAAATGACAAATATACACGCAATCAAGAAACAAAATTACTCTTGCTTTTGTCTTGCATGTATTGATGTTGTAGAGTCCTTGGATGAGTGTCAAAACTAGACCAACAAATTTGTGAAACCATGGAGACACCAAGAATTGACACCATTGCCCCCATTTGGAAATATCAGTGATGAAGAGCATGGCAATGAAGCACTTGTGATTGACAAATATTATGATCGTGTTTCTAATTTGGTTAGAGAAGGTGATTTATTTGTTGTCATTGCACTGATAGATAATCCATAAAAAAGTGCATTATTATTTATTGAGATGCACTAGGTCAAAAAGCACGTTGATGCAAGAATTTAAAGACCCATCAAATTATACGTATGGTGTGGGTTCAATGGTTATCATGGGACATTTCTTTGTAGAAGTAAGGAAATGTAAATACCATATTATTTTTCAAGACTACAAGTCAAATGTTATATGTGCTCAATATAGTCATTTGGTCATAGCATCCCGGTTGTAGTTGAAGGGAGTGAAGAGTAGGAAAAATTCCAAGCATCGACAATGGAAATTGTAGATAGAATATCATAATGTCATTCTTGATAATACGCCACTAGAACATTTCATATGAATCAAAAACACATCAAGGTTGACTAATTTTTCTTCTTTGATTCTAGGGTGGGTGGGTGGGAGGGGCCAAATGAGCTTCCACCTTCACGTGGTTAGCCTCATCAGTAGAGAATATATATATAATTCTCGAAACTAAGAGAAGCTCTTTCTAACAATATTAATTTATATTTATATTATCATTTTTCTTAAATCTAGATTCATATATATGTTCTTGATGTTGCTGATGTTTTAATGGCTTTAAATATAAATATTGAGTTTGAACATTACGGAACATCATTTGTATTTCTAACTTGCTACCTATATTTAAAACATAAGTAGACACAATCTCATTATTTTGTATTACTAATTTAAAGATAACTAATGAAGATATAATTCAACCTCAAGTTATCTCAAAGTTGAATTGAAATTCAACTACCACTAAACTGAAATGTGAATGTCTATAGTTGCTTTCTATTACGAAATTCATTTAGGTATAAAACATTTAATTCTTTATTAAGTATTTATTTTAAGTTAAGAAATCAATTATATTATATCCAACATTTTCCTATGTTTTTATTTATATTTAATTTATTAAATTTTGGGTTGCTACACTTAGAAACATTTTTCTCATTCTTATTGAACATTCTTTTCAACTTTATGTGAAGACAACCTTTTGTAATGTAGAAACAGAGGGCATATACATGTAATGAAAATAAGTTGGATTCAGAGCAAAATGAAAGAAAATTAAGGATTACACCTCCATTGCATCTGGTGTCATTTTCACTAATATGCTTTTTCTACAAATAGAATTTTTACATACAATAATATCAATTTTAGCAACCTCCCTCTTAGACCTTCCTCAAAATTACTTAAGTTTTGTGTGCTCAAAGTGCTGATATATTTAATAGAAAAATCCATTACCATAACCTTATTTTACGAGCATTAAACCAATAATGTATTTTTATTTTCAATAGTTCTTGATTATAGATGATCAACTCATAATATTGATGGGCCTATTCTTCCACCATGCTAGATATACATTATAATGAACTACATTTCCTTATTTGAAAATTTCATTTCCCTTTCTTTGTATTTATCATCTAAAGGGTTTCCATGACATTTAAATTATTAGTTCCTTATTGAAAAGTGTGTTCTTTTGTAGGAATGGAACAAATTATTGGATCTAAAAATAAACCATAGTTTAACTAGTAAAACAATAATAACCTATCGACAATGGCATTTTCAATATTTAAACGAGGATAAGGTCTCACCCAAAAATGATAAGAATTACAAAAAATGTTTACTTATATAGCTCATGAAAATAGATAATAATCATAAACCATGCACACCGTTAAGATTAAATCACAAGCAATATTCATCCATGTAATATTCACAATTTTTTTACAATGGAAACCTTGTCATAGTCATAAGATAGGTTCATGCAATCTCCTTATATTATGTGCACTAAAGAGGAGATTCAAACCCTAACTCTAATCTATTTCATCATGCTCATACATGCCAACCATAAACTCATCTTACATTCCTATATATAAGTTTCAAAAATACAATAAACTAATTTTGAATAATTACAACTATTTATAATATGGACACATGACTTAGCATGATACATTTTGATGCATTGATTACCTTGGTATGTTGGTATTTTTGGTGCACTGAAAAAATAACTCATGCACATACTCAAAACTTTGAAAATAGGGTGATGAAAAACAAGAACATTATGTTGCATGAATAGTGATGGTGATAAAATACAACAATTTTAGCTTCACAAATGTGTCAAGGGTGATCTTATCATCAATATTTATGTCATGAATATTCTAAAAGAATTACACTAACTTGGAATTAGTTTCATACTCATCTCTTCATATATGAAAGTGCACCACACAGCCTTTTCATTCAATGAAAAATGAGCATGGAGATGGAAAAACATTTTTCACCTTATCCCTCATAGTATATGGAGGTCTATCTTCATATGGTTGCTTAAAAAATTAACCCAACAACAAAGTTCATCATCTACATCTAATTGAACCATAAATATTTTATGCTTACACAATAAGAACACACTCATTGACATTAAATGCTTGTAACATATACCTTGTTTTATTATTGCTATACCTTGAAAATGAGTTTTGATCATAGAATTTACATTTTTGTATTGTCTTAAATTTTATTTGCAACTATGTTCTCAAATAAAACAAGGAGTGGTTCAAAATTCTTCATGAATTATGTGTCAAAACCATACCAAAAAAATACATCTAAAATAATCACGATACAAATAAAAACATTTTAATTACAATAATTTATCATTTTGCTATTAAAAAAGGGTCAAATTTACAAATACATATTACCATTCAGATGTAACTGTTTAGATTCAACAAATGAATAATTACATATATGATCCAGTGCATCCGTCATTCTGGATAATAACCACAGTAAAGATGATCATAAGTAGTTGTACATGGTGCCAAAAAACCTGGATAATAAGCTGCATAAAGATGATCATCACTAGTACATAGCACTGAAAAGTTTCTAAACACTAAGACGGTAAAAAAATGTCAACAAAGTAAACACTGCATACATAACAAGAGCACTCTAAACCAAAAATTCAGCAAACCTAAAATATTGCAACGATTGAAAGGAATAAAAAACTTCAAAAGAGAAAACAAATAGAAAGAAAACTCAAAAAAAGTTTAGTTTGATCATCTCAATCACTGGTTTTTGTTGAAATAATCAACAATCAGTAGTAAATCAGAAATACAAAAAACCCACAAGTAGAATGTCAACAGTAGTAGAGGATGACAGTGAGCTCTGGAAGCTCAGCTTTGTGGGTATGAATGTAAGCCTATGGGCGTGAAAAAGGGGGGACCAGGACAAACAAAGATTATGATGCCATAGGAGAAGTTAGTCGAGTTTTTTTTTTTGTATTTACAGTTTTATTATTGATTGAGAAAGGGAAGATTCATCAATTGTTGTGTGCTTTTATCTTGTACAGTCTGTGTGTAATGTATTTGATGGTTTTGGAATCATCCTACTTGAGCTTCAATATACCTATAGTCTTCATGATCCTGGCCATATACCTTTGTTTGAAGAGAAGACAAGTCTGAAAAAGGCACTGGTTGAATATATCTTCAGAAGGTTGTGATGGCATTTAGAGGACATTTGAGTGGCAGTAACATCTCCTACCATCATATACCATTGCCCATGGATATATCATAGCAGCAATTAGAAGAGGTTGTTCTTAAATATTATAAACTATTAGTAGTCAGGGCACAAACTTTGAAGAACAATGATAAAGACTCACACCAGCAGATATGTAGGTAATAAGACTTGAAGCAATTTAAATAGTTATGGCCACCACCAGAGAAGGTGAACATGAGCCCTATCTACCCGTTTTTCCAACATGTATTCGATCAATTGTGTGACAGGCCCACTCAACTGAAAGAGTAGGCTAAGAGCCACTCAGATACTAACGACGCCCCATAGTTTGGATAGGCATGAATATTGGAAAGGTGGATTGGGATTGCCTTAAAGCAAATGAATTCCCCTCCTTAGAAAGTTTAGTGGATTCAGCTTCATTTCCTAATGAAGTTGCTAGTTAGACCTTGGCTACTGAACATAGAGAGAAGGGGTTGTCAGAGTGAGTGAACTGCTTTATAGAAATGCAACTCCTTCCTTGACCAATAGAATTACTTAATTTCCAAGCTAAGTATAAGAAGCAGAAGTTTCATTGGTTTCAGTACAATGGCTCATTCCTGGGTTATTTCCTTTGTAGATTCAAAACCTGCTCCAATTCCATTTTGAGTTTGAGAGCCAATAATAATGACTCTTTCGGATTGAGATCTTGTTATGGCATCCCTGGTAGGTTGAAGGAATATGTCGTAGAGGAAAACGTAGATCAATAACCCATGGATCAAGTCATTTACTTGAAATAAGCACCAATTTCATCTGCATTTGAATCCAACCCTACTATTATCTTTCAGGCCTTGCTTAAGCTAGGAATACAGTATAAGTATTCTCTTGTGAAGTCCCCTATCAATACACTAAATGGAATTGGTTATCTTTCTGGGCTGGGGCTACTAGACTTGGTTCTGTGAGTCACTATATATTCCCTTCCTTGTCCATTTCCTTCCCTGAGCAAGAGTCTTCCATTTATGCTATGCAAAGGGTCCTACCCAACTTTTTTTCTCTTATACAATATGTGTGTAATGTTTCATTCCACTCTTGCAGGAATTCACAAACTAATAACCAAATCCTCCACCGAATTGAAAAACCATGGGAAATAGTCGCACCAGGTTTAAATAAAATAGCGAACACACACAGACTATATCAGGATTTATCTAGTTAAGCCTGACTCTAACAACTATGTATATTTCCTTAGTCTAGTTCAATTAGCTTTCACCTTGATCTCTAAAATAACTACTACTAGATAAAGTAGGAACTATTAGCTGTAAAGTAGATCTACTTGCTTTAGTCTTTGCCTTAGTTCCATGGAAACAAGCCCTATATTATGGACACTTGGTCCATGCACTAAGTTCCATAGATTTAAAGCCTTAAGCCATATCCCGTTAAAGAAATATGAACTAGCCCTAAGTACTACTAGCTAAAGTCCTAGGAGTAATTAATCACTATTAGAAGTAGTAGACCACATGCAATAGAGACTATATTAGCTTACTAGAGTAGTAGCTATAGAGTAGACTACTAGCGAGTTAAACACTACTAGATAGAGTTGTATAGTAAGGCCTTATAGACTGCCTTAAGAATCCATGTAGTAAGAAAGAAATATTAGCTTCAAGTCATAGAGTCAGTTCCATTTCCAGCCTTAGATACACTGCTTAAGTCGTTAAAGCCTTATAATAGGTAAAGCTTTCGTTAAGATCTCTGCTATAGTGACACTGTTTGGACTTAATCAGTGCAATAATGAATCCCTATATAGACTCCTAGTTCAGTTCAATATTTGCAGTGATTCATTGAAATTGAAGAAGTTGTAGCGAAAACCTTCCTTGTGTGCCAATCTCCATTCTTTTCAAAAGAAAGATAAAAATAAAGACGGGTTCAAAGGAAGAGCATCACTAGATGAAGGATAAGCCGTTGGAATTGAAGCAGGTAGAGGAGGTGATAGTTACCCAGCAGGGTTTCAATAGGAAATACTAGAAGGTCGATGTTTCCCGTACCATAAAGGTGTTCAGTCGTATCTATCCTCATTGTGTCCCATACTGTTAATTCTTACCTCCTCCTCTCTATTTACTCTCCTATTCATAGGCTATGATCGCATTGCATAGTAGTGCTTGGCCACTTAAGACTAAAACAATTAGGTGTAACCAGTGTATCATTAAGTGAAAGAAAGGGGATTAGTTATATGATAATGGGTAATGGGGTAATGCATAAAGGGTAATGGTATTGTTTCCTTAAAGCGTAAAGGGATATCTTGGGTGACATCAGTCAATGCTTCAAGACACCTGAAGGTGGAAGTTTGCTGCGCTTTTAGCCCAATGTTTTACTATAAAGGGGCGGGCGGAGAGACGTGGCTATATGAATCAGTGCCAGTGACGCTTATTCTAATATAAACTATGATAGGTAAAAACAATTGATCTAGAACACTTGAAACCCATTCTACTAATATAATAATACCAACAGAGTTGGGGTTTTTAGCAACCTTTCTTTCATTAACAGTAGGGACAACAACTGGAAAAACACCCTTTTTTGTACTAGTGCATATATATATATATATATATATATATATATATATATATAACTAAGAAGGTTTTTAAGTCACCAAAATCGAGCCTACTTTTTAGAAATAAAATATAATCAGTATATTGGTTTGTAAGCCATACGGAACCATCATACCTAGCAACGTGTGCTGCATTGATAAATCATGGCATAACATAATAGGCGGGATAGAAAAATGGCTCTTTATTAAGTTCTCAAAATCAGGAAGGTCCTTACTTTCTTGTTTAGGGGAAGAAAGAATAGGCCAAGACCTTACCTTCTTGCTATATCTTTGAGGGGCATGGTCAATTTCAGAGTTGGAATGTTTTTTATGAATGTTAGTTAATGAAGAAGAGTTTTTACTGTGCATAACCCTAATGAGGAACCAATGAATGATTTCAAGATATGTTTTGTGTGCATGCATGCCTAATCTTGGGGAAGAGACGGAGAAATTTTGAATGATTATATGACTATGTGAAGCATAGAATAGGTTTCAAATACCTATAGTTCTATGTAACTCTGTGTGAGTATAATTGATGAAACACAGTTGTGTAGAATCTTCTTAGAAGATTACAGTTCTCATAGCTGGGTAGAATCTCTATAAGGGGTTCCAGTTCATATGAAGTTGGATAGAATCTGTATAGGTTCCAATTTCTACAGAAATCTGTCGAAGACTTAACAGAGTCCTATAAATGACCTGTCAAATGTGTGACTATGTGATAAGGGTGGACTTATCCTGTACAAATCTATCTTGCAAAATGGAATAAGGAGATAGGGAAGGTGAAGTTCCTATGAACTTTTTGAGACAAGATTAATGTCTGTGTTATTGTAGTAGAGCCGAGAATCTAGAGACATCGTAGACTGAATGTGTAAATCTGGTAGAGATCAAGCAAATGGATCGTACACAATTAATTAAAGGGTCTGTGTCTTTGAAGTTCATATCAATGATAGTTGTGCATTATCCATGGTGATTGAACGGTAGGGAATTGGTGAAAAACTGTTAAGTGGTTGACTTGTCGACGAAGAAATTTGTTCACGGGATAACAAATTGAATATGATGAAAATCATCTGAAAATAAATCCATGATTCACAACAATGATTCTGTGCATGCAGTAGCAGATGATGACTGTCAAAATTCTGCAACCAATAGTAAGGACAATAAATTTGTTGGAGGCAATCTAGGCTCTCTAGACAGTCAACAAACAACCATATTTTACTTGAGCTAGAAATGGGCACTAAAGATCAAATGACCAGAGAAGATACTGGTTTGAAAAAAATATTTGAATTAGAATCCATTAGTGGCAAGCCTATCCTAGAAATTAAGAAGGCTATATCAGATGAGAAGCTGTTGCACTCCCTGAGAGGGCCAATTCTACCATGGTTGAAAAACATGTTGCTCTCACTTATCCGAAAGAGAAATTATCCATTCACAAGAGGACAACATCAGATGACTCATTTATTGTTTCTAAACAACATACTAATATGGAATCATCTTGTACAGATTCAAAAATGGGTGCAAGGGTTGATGACGAGAAGAATATTGATGAGAACAGTGATCAACTGCACAGAAAACAATGTTATGGACAATGCCTAGTGGACAATTCATTCATGGTCCCAACCAGATCTAAAGTACATGAGCATGTCAATTGAGAATGGACGAATGACATAAATGTGGGCTCTGAGGGAACAACCTTCCTATAATGTCCCAAAAGACAAATATGAAAAGTCTATTAGCTGGGATCATACCGAATTGTATATGATGCCTGAGACAAATTCTAAAAGAGACTCCCTAAGTATAGCATGGAATCCTATGACAAATAACGATCCCCATGTTTTAGTTAACAATGCTAATAAAATGTATCTTCATGAAGATCCTCCAATGGTCAGGAAAATGAACAAGGGTCTTTGCCAAGGAAAAAAAATGATAAAATTGTCAAAGTAACTATAAGACATTCCCACACCCTAGCTACAGGATTCCCATGTGCTAATCCACAAAGACGGAGATGGGGATCACTTAATGATTGAGAAATATCATTTAAAGTTATGAAATGATAAATAGGCATAAATGAGATAAGTAGGCTTCTATACTTAATAAGTAAATCTTGGAAATAAAATATTATTTGATGAATAAAGAATTAAAAATAAACATGAAGAAGTCGGCTCCATTCAAATAAATTAATTTATTCTTTGACAGGTCGGCTCCAAAACCTCATGGGAAATGAGTATAAATAAGCCAACATGGATAAGCTCTGAGGAATTTCGTGGGTTTATTGAGGAAATTTTTGGATCTTGAATGAGGCTGCCTCAGACCTGATCTTTTACAATAGTGTGTAATTTATTTTTTGAAGTGAAAAGAGATCGTAGTTGTGGTTGTTTTTAAGGGCGGCTCATGGAGTATACAGAAAACTCTAACAACAATAGTTTATTAGCAGCGAAGTTTACTTGTGACTGTTTGGAAACAATAGAGAAGTGTATCCTTTACTGATGTTGTATTTCATGTTGATAGTCCCTCGATGGTGAGCAGCAGTGTTCAATCAGAGTCGTTTATGTTCTAAGTTTGGAGTAGTAGCCGAGATAAGTTTATGTGGACAAGAAGAACGAAAAATATTCTTGAATTCTTGGTATGAACAGATTCTTGAATTCCTATATATGAGCAATCAACGGTGCATTGACATAGGAAAAACCTTGATGACAAAATAGACCAATGATGAATTGGTTTGATGGATTGGCTTGAAAATCAATATCACCTTCATGACAGTGACTTTCTTGACATCAACAGTCTTGAAGTGATTTTTATGCACTGCAAATTACTTGGATAATTTTAATTCAAAGAAAAAGCAGTCACTTGTTGCAAAGAAGATTGCTTTGCCCATCAATGAAAAATATGCCTGTGTACTTTTTGATTTTTCTACTATGGTAGAGATCAGTCAAAACATCATTACTTCCAAAGGTCTAAGAGAATTTTCCATCTAGTCCCATGACCAAAATAGAAAGAAACTGAACACAATAAAAATTAGTGTTATCCAGAATTTCAAGCAAACTGCCAAGAATGCACCAGATAAAACTTGAATCCATGCCCTTTTAGGTTTCAGGGATTGGCCAAAATAGACAAGAAAGAAATGAGGATTGAAGTCTCAACCTTGTAAAATGATACATAACATAACCATGACATTAAAACCAATGGTTAAAGGTTTTAATATGGATTTAACTTTACATGAGCAATAACATAGGAATAAACCAAAGACCTGATAAAAAATCTCTATACTCAAATAAAATAAATTTGAAAACAATAAATCCCTTTAACAAAAATAGCAAATATATGAGAACAAAGATAGAATCTGTAGCTCAAAATTTATGTTTGCCTCCAATTTCAAAACAAGTTCCACTACATGAAATTATAGATAGAACTCTTACCTCACAAATTTTGCAATTGTCTATCAAAAATATATCTTTGTTGTGGCTTGGGACAGTGCAAGTCTTGCATTATCAGTGATTAGTTCAACAACCAAAATAATGATTTCCAATTTTCATATAGCAAACAATAAAATATTTAACAAGATAAATCATTAAACAAATGGATAGCATATTAAAATCAAAGATTTTGTTTTTAAATTGACGAGGAAAAATGGTCAAAAGGTGGCATATAAGCAGGTGCAAAGTCCTAGATTAACAGAGATTTGTTCACTAACCCAAAAAAAAATTACAAATTTTCATCTCTTTCAAATTAACGCACTGCTGGTCACTGCATTAATTTTAACGCTCTATTAGTCACTCGTTAAGGTTGGTCATTGAGATGTCATACCATATTTCATGTACAAGAATGGATAAATAAAGTGCAGGAGATACAACATTAAGAAATCACAACCATTATTTGAATTCGCCTTATACTCGGATAATTATGAGTTTGATCTTGTCACCGAAGGGACAAGTCAAACAGGGTAAACCATATACGTACCTTGAGAGAGGGTTAAAGCAGACCGAAACTGACCTTAGACTCTTACTCAATAGAAAGAGAGGTTTCAATCAAAAGCACAGGCTTGAGTAATTCAGTCATGTCCAAAATAGTCATGCTAAGGACACACAGTCGCTTAGCATAAGAGAAACTCAGTCATACTGATACCCTCTGACAGTCATGTTGAGTAACTCACAGTTCACACTTGAAGAGTAACCTCATGGTCACTCCGGGGATAGTGCCCAATACACGGGAAAAACCCACAAGAACTAACACTGAGAAAATCGTGAGGTAAGCGACTTAGAAAAATTCAGAGTCTCACATTGAGAAAAATCATGAGGTAAGTGGCTAAGAAAGACGCAGAAACTCACTTTACAAGATGAGATGTAAATAAAGAAAATGCATAGATCAAGCTCAGCCCATGAAGAAGAATAAATCGTAGAGGTAAAACTCAGAGCATGAATGAACAAATCACAGATCGTGAATGAACAATTCACAGAGGTAAAACTCATCCTGTGAAATGAACAAGACATAGAGGTAAAATTGTGGAGTGAAATCGCAGAGGAAAACCTGAGAGATAAACCTGCAAGAAAGAGGAGAAAATCAGATCGCAAAGGAGATAACCCTTGCTGGAGAAACCGGCAATAGTAGAGATCCCAATGAGATAACAGGCTGAGAACATGGTGATATAACCCTAGGACCAAGTAAGAATAGGACCATGAGTCAACAACCACAATATCAAAGAGTGAACCGTAAAGGTGGACAAACATTCAATTTGGACCAACAAGACCAAAGACTTTTCTCTCTCTCAAGGTACATAGTTTAATATATACTTTTGTCATCACTGTATAAGGGTAACATCCAAATGGATGGTATGATCCTTTTTTCATCAACCAACTTTTACAAGATAGATCATCCATACATGTTTAAGGAGGAAACATAAAGATCCCAGTTCAGTATATCCAAGGAAGTTCTTGGAGAAGTGTACTAATATCAATACCCTCAGAGGAGAAATAGTGTCATACTCAAGACATCCAATATGATGCTAAAAGACTCAATCATCCATACTAGAAAATAAAGCAACAAAAAGGTTGAAGAGTAGGAGGTACAAGCTCTGCTCTAGAAGAGTTGTATCTTATCTTCCCCAATAGTTATTTCCTCCTAATTTTCAATGAAGGAAAGTAGGCCCTCAGCCATGGGGAGCACTTCCTTGGATATACTATATACCCTCTTATTGTGTTCTCTAAATACATGATGAAAGTCTAAAGTGTGAAAGAAGCTGTTCAACTCCATAATGTTGTCACACCAACCATCCAAATCGAGGGAAGAGAGAGTTTTCTTATCATCTAAGCCCAATTAATGATTACATAAGAGTCTGTGGAGAACCTCCTGCAATAAACAATGAGAATGCACGATATAGCAGAAATTATGGATCACACAAGAGATTTTATTAATCGCAGGCCACTTCAAGGGGGCAACCTCCTTTGAGAAAGCTCAATACAAAATAACTCTTCCATGATTTCATTGGCCTCAACACTTAGTTATATACTAAGTCTAATCTAAACAACTATTACTCCCCATGAATGTGGGATAATACAACCTACTAACTAGACGACTTAACATCCACTATTAATCCCCATGAATGTGGGATAATACAACATACTAACGGGACGACTTACAAAGCATATGCATCCAATAAAATATACTAACAAAATAAAGAGGAGGGTTGACATGGGTTCTTAACATCCCCTCCCTCTTAGAAAATCTTTGTCCTCAAAGCGTAAGATGTGGAAATGGTTGCCGAATCTGAAGGAGTGGTTCCCATGTAGCATCCTATGGTTGCATGTTGGGCCACTGAATTGAAGACCTTTGTGATGGACCGAGAGAGAAGCTGACAAGTGTGCTTATTAAGGATGGCCTCCGACTCCGAAATGATGGATCCTTCATTATCCCATTTTGATGAAACAATTTTTGCACTAATGTTGGTGCCAATCACTTGCTGAATGCGAGAAGGAGGAAGTGCCAATTTATAAGCAACATACCTAATGTTTTGAGAACTGTATATGAGACAAAGATCTTTGGACCAAGCGTTTGATTCCCTTTGTCTTTCAAGGAGGATTTCTTATAAGGCTACATATGAAGAAAAACCATATCACCAACCTGAAAAGTGCGCTCAGAACGATGTTGATCGGCCTGTTGTTTCATGAGGGTTCTTGCCATGTGAAGATTGTCCTGCAGGAGGTGAAGAATCTGATCTCGGTTTCGAAGAACCATGCCAACTGCTTGAACTAGTGAACGACTGGGGGTGGATGGAAGGAGTACTGGAGGTGTATGCCCATAAACTACTTCATATGGAGTCATTTTAGATGCAGTATGGTAGGAATTATTGTACTACCATTCAGCGAGAGGGAGCCACTTTTCCCACTGATGTTGTTCTTCAGATGTGAAACAACAAAGATAAGTTTCCCAATATATGTTGACGACTGTAGTCAAACCATCTATTGGTGGGTGATAAACTGAACTCATATGCAGTTTGGTATTAGTGAGGCGAAAATGACTTGTGAAATTGTGTTGCAGTCTAAGACAATGGAAGAAGGGATTCCATGAAGAAGGAATATCTGGTCCATGAAAATTTGTGCGATTGAAGAGGTGGTATATGGATGGTTGAGAGCACAAAAATGACTATATTTGGATAGTCGATCCATGACAACCAATATTATAGTCTTCCCACCATATTTAGGGATCCCTTGAATGAAATACGTCGAAATATATGTCAAAATCCTTGTAGGGGTGGGAAAAGGTTTGAGCAATTCGGAAAGGAGTGTGGTTTCACCCTTAGGGTGCTAACAAGGAGCACATTCAGCAACCATATGTTGAATTTTTTGTTGCACCCCCTTCCAAAATATGTTACGTTGGGGTAGCTGATATATTTTGATGAACCTAGAGTTCCCTGCCGATGGAGAAGCATGGAGTTCATAAAAGACCGCATGTTTAAGGTCTATGCTCTGGGGAAGCACTAGACAACCCATGTATCTCAAAGAAAATCCATCCCAAGATGAATACGGTACCATAGAAGGGTTACTGGCCAATTGTTGGATGATTTTAGATAATGAGGAGTCATTGGCATAGCCTTGCTAAACAGAGTGTAACCAAGTTGGAATAGGCATAGAAATAACTGAAAGAGAAACATGGGCATGAAATGTGGGGAAAAGAGCATCCACCACAATATTTTCCTTAGCCTTCTTGTAAGTGATCTCATAGTCATAATCCTTGAGTTTGCTAACCCATTTCTATTGTGTTGGGGATGAGACCTATTGTTCCAGGAAATATTTCAAACTCTGGTGATAGTCTTGATGCAGAAAGGATTCTCTAAGAGGGATGGCCACCACTTCTGTACTGTGTGCCAAATAGTCATCATTTCCTTCTCATATGTAGAGGTGGATAAATTCTTTCCAGAAATGGATTTGTCGGTGAATGCAATGGGATGTTCATCTTGAAAGAGGACAACCCCAAGTCCATTGTCATAAGCATCACTCTCAAGAGTGAAGAGCTTGGAAAAATAAGGCATCTGAAGGGTGCATTGGAATGAAAGATCTAAGGTGGTAGTTGAGACTACTGAAGGTTGCATCTGAATGAAATGGAGCTGAGTGATGACACCATGTGAATTCATCCTAAGGATATTTACCATGTGATGGGAACTGATGATGCTGAGAGAACCTGGTTGTAATCCATTGAATGTGTGTTTGTTCCCATTGACTGAAAATTGCATCCAAAGTTCAACAAAATCCCATAAGATGGGTCCAAGTGTGTGTAACCATTGAGTTCCCAAAATCACATCACATCCTTCTAGAGGCATGGAAAACATGTTAGAGCTCAAGTTATAATATCCAATAGAGATACACACATTGCAACACTTTCCTTTGCTAGATAAGGTGATCCCAGTGGCAACCATGACTTTAAAGATGGAGCAAGGATGGAAAAACTATCAACTTGTTTGGAAATCGGAGGTTCAATGAAGTATGGGTGCTACCATAATCAATGAGTATTGTAAGAGGAATATTCTTGAAGAAACCCGTGACCTGCATGGTTTGTGGGGCGGTGAATCCAGCTAATGCATGGAGAGATATGTTTGGGTGTTCCTCATGAGAATGAGTGTTAATAGGCGGTTGCTGAATGTCGACTTGATTGTCTAATGGATCCTGAGCAGATTCACAAATTTCAAGTGTAGGCAGAGAAAGCACATCCAAGAGATAGATCTTTTGTTTAATACATTGATGTCCCCAAGTGAATTTCCCATCACAATTATAAAAAAGTCCGTTTTCCCTATGTGCCCGCATCTCGGCTTCATACAAATGCTTGATAGGAGTGGGTCTAGGAGTTGGAGGGATTGGATGTCTTTGGGAAACCATATTTATGAATGGAACAAAAGTGGACTTGGGGCATTGCTGAGCCCTGATCTTGTCCTCCGCCAACTTAACCAACCCTAGGATTTCCATCATTGTGTTGGGACAGAACATGTTAACCTCAAATCAGATTGTATCCTTCCGGCCACTGATAAAAAAACTACTGTAGAATGCATCAAAAAATCCTTTTGTGTGATTGACCAATTTCTCAAATTCAATTTGATACTCTCGAATAGTGCCAATCTAGCGAAGGTTGGTGAGTTCTCCTAGGAAGTCATCAAAACCACGAGGTCCAAATCGGTGCAAAATGAGTTGGCAGAAATCTGTCCACTGTGGCGCATCATGAGCCTTGATGTACCAACACAACCATTGAAGAGCTTCATGTTCCAAATGAAAGGATGCGAGTGAGACATTATTGACATCAAGAGTGTTATGTAGACTGAAATATTTCTCGGCCTTGTAAATCCATCCATTCAGATCATCACCATTGAAGCGAGGAAAATCAAGCTTCGGCCCACGAAATTTGCTAGAGGAAGAGGACCCAATGCCTACAGTAGACCTAGGTTGTTGTTGGTTGTTCATGGGTGAATGCAGAGGATGGAGGCTGAGAATTTATTGATCCAAAGCTTTGATTTTGGTCTTGATGGTGACAAGTTCTTCTTCCATGTGTTTATTTGCACCTAAAGAGATGATATGTGGTGGTGCTAGAAAGCTATGTTTTATCAACTTGAAATGGAGTAAATGAGCTATGAAAATTTTGGAATTCTGCGGGTTATCAACTGTAATTAGATATGGACCCCAGGTATATTCGGCTTCCTAATGGTTCAAAGGTGGTCACTCGGCCAACAAGGCTGTCTCAGGCTTGAGTATTAGGGCAGTACCCCTCACTTCACAACTGCTAACCGCTTGGCCAAAAATGACAACTCTTTGGTTTTCCTCATGGATGGGAATCTAGTCAATATGGTGGGGGTCATTTCCCTTTTCGCTTGGCAGGTCCTCTCAATGGCCAGCTACTTCAGGGTTCCTGTGGTACTCCTCACAATGAGTTTTAGGGCTATGCCCAAGTACTTCCCACATTTAAGGGAATAGGGTTTATTCCCTAATCCAAATGAATAATACCACTAGAAGAAGAATAACTACTGCAATAATCATAGTACTAGAAAAAATGTGGCAAAAATGCCACCCAATTCTCAAAAACCTGTAATTAGAGCCAGGGTTTTGAGACGAAAGTTTTAAAATGAGAATAACCCAATCTATATTGCTCAGAATCAGTATTATAACCTATTTGTGGAACTGGAACAACCACTCTGCTTCTACCTATGCAATCATAATAGAAATCTAGGCACCCGGTCAAGATATTTTCGCTCCGCAATTTCCGCGGCCGTTACTGAAATTCTGAAAAATTGTTGATTTTAATTCCACGATATCTCCACTTCTGAAACTCCAAACGAGATGATTTGTTTTTTGAAACTGCATATTTTTGTAAAAGGAATTCAGGTGTACAACCTGTTTCTTCTAATTCTATGCAGAAAGATCATAAATTGATCTAAAATTCGCCATCTAGTTTTTCCCATTTTTTCAAAAAAAAAAATTCCCACTTGTGCCAAGGAAAGTGATCTGATACCATATGTGGAGAACCTCCTGCAATAAATAATGAGAATGCACGATATAGCAGAAATTACGAATCACAGAAGTGATTTTATTAATCCCAGGTCACTTCGAGGGGGCAACCTCCTTTGAGAAAGCTCAATACAAAATAACTCTTCCATGATTTCAATGGCCTCAACACTTAGTTATATACTAAGTCTAATCTAAACAACTATTACTCCCCATGAATGGCAGATAATACAACATACTAACTGGACGACTTAACATCCACTATTAATCCCCATGAATGTGGGATAATACAACATACTAACGGGACAACTTACAAAGCAAATGCATCCAATAAAATATACTAACAAATTAAAGAGGAGGGTTGACACAGGTTCTTAACAGAGTCCCCATATACATAGAGAGAGGGAATTCTAATTTGTTTTGCAAAAAACAGTAGATCCCAAAGAGCCAATAATTCCACTCTGGTGTTGTTGTTGTGCCCACATCCCTTCTTGGTGCTCTGGTGTAGGTACTCTCATATAGTCTGTGTGAAGGTATTTGATCTTTGATGAATGTTAGTTTTTGTAGAATATTTTAGTTGTGCATAAACCAGAAAAAAAACCACCCCAATACTAGGGTTTTACCTCTATGAAAACTTCAAAAACTATGCTAACAGCCAACTGTCATATTAAAATAGTGCATACTAGTTTAGAGTGTCCACATGTGTGGGCGCAAAACATTATCCAATTCTAGCGCATGAGTGAAGAAGACTACGAGTGAAACCCCCATAAGTAAGCAACACTGGGAGTAGGTCAAATCACCAACTAACTACATGAATATGTGTTCCCAAGCTTCCAAGTGTGAAGGACAAGAAAACAATGAACTGCTAACTGCTCAATAAAATGAAAAGTATATACAATGAATGTGGAGCACTATTGACTTGCAACTAGACCAGATCAATCTAAACATTTGGACCAGAACACCAATAGCTCCTAGTTTTCTATGGGATGAAAAGTCAAAATGAAAGTCAATATATATATATATATATACAAGTTTGGGGACAAAATATACCAAAAGTAATTAAATATTAAAAAAAAGCATCCATACCTGCGTCAGCGGTGGAAATTGTGAAACTAGAATTTCCTCAACATCTATATTTGTGCCACTAGCCTCTGTTTCTTCCGGGTCAAACAAATTCATATCATCAACGTCATCATCATTCATGAATTTGGTATACTGCATAAATTTCATATATTAAAAACATTATATTTCATATAATAAATTTCATATATTATAGCATACTTACGTACCATGCCCCTGTTTTCATTTTGCCGAGCAACGACTCACTTATAATTGTCTCTACAGTATGCTGCATACTAATCAAGCTCTAATCGACTCATACTTTTCAAGTGATCATCAAAATAATAATCAAATGGGCCTGCATCCATACTGGATGCATATTAAATAGTATGTAGGCCGATTTCCACCCCTACCAATGAAGCCCCATCACGGTCTTGTATCTCTTCCCTCACCCATCTTGCTATTTGGGATGTTGTTTCCAACTCCTTTTGTAAAGCTACAACTCTAGGATGTGGTTGTACTAATCGAGGCATCGGATGCCTATAATGAACATCTCGTCATGCATCAGGTCATTCATATGTACGACCTTTTCCAGCACCATAGAAACTGGATCCCGTATCTGTATAGTCGGGGACCATGTTAAACCAAAACTTTGTAATCAGCATCTTAACAAAATATTGAGGAACCTCATCATTATTTGGGAACTTCCCATATGCACACAGGAACCTCGAATAAATATGTGGTGCAATCAGTGGATCATTGAATCTTGCGATCTTTAGATGTTTTTTGTCTTTAGGATGCAAGTCAAAACATGAAAAGACCATTTCTTTTGTGACAAATTTCTTTACTTCTTCAAACTTGTGGCGACCCATCACTAAAAATTGCCTCCTATGCATCATATCATGAAAAATATGGGTTTATGGTCCAACCCCAAGCTATGTCTCAATGAAACTATTCATATTGTGAAAAACAATCTAGAGACATTGTTGAGTACCAAAAGAAAGATTTGAATAATCAAGTTCTTCCTGCAATCTCAAGGAATGCTCCTTCATCTCTTCCACAGTTAGCATAACGATGTTGTATTCATAAGGAGTCTCCTCACGAACATCTCTAGGATGACTGTAAATAGGATCATATCTTTCATTTTGAGCATACTGATGCACCCGATGACATCTCCTTGTCTCGGGAGGTGGATTAGGATCAGGAGCAGCAAACCCTGTAAGAAGTAAAATGCGCATGCAAGTATTAAAATACATACATACATACATACATACATACATACACACACACACACACACAC